>SJJU01003916.1:0-57230 GCA_012932125.1 Conopomorpha cramerella
ACCTAAATACAGAGTTCAAAAGGACCCCGAGCAATGGTTTTAGAAACGTTGTTGTCAATATGAACAACTTTTACTATGACTATAATGCGGGGATAGGAAAAATTAATATTTTTTAGTCTCCATTCAAAATAAAATGATTTTCTTTCTCGGGAGATGACATTTTTTTGTATAGAGATGAAAAAAAATATTAAAGTAAAAGTTGTTCATATTGACGAACCCAACAACGTTTCCAAGACCATTGCTCGGGGTCCTTTTACACTCAGTATGCAACAACAAAACATATTGTAACATAAGGCTGCTTTCCACAGGGTATCTTTGGTCTGATGCAGAAATGTCTCTTCCGCACCTAATTTAAAGCAGACTACTGCTTTTTTATTTGGCACCTAAAGAAAGAAGGAGTACTTATAGTACTCTAAAGAATATGGAATGAAGACTTTTTGGAGTCGGGAAAGTTCAGATCAAAGTAACTCCAGTCAATGGTACACAGTATCATACGTTATATAAACAATTGGAATCTTAACTATTTATTTAAAGTAAATACAGTCTGTGATTGTAGTATCGATTGATACTATCGATATTATAGATTATATCTTATGAAAACTATCGATATTTCGGTCACTATCTAAACCTTGGATGACGTCGTGGCAAAAATCGAATCGAATCGACGACAAGATCCACTGACATTAACCATTTTGATATTAAAAGGTTTCAGTGTATTTTTACTTTTTAACGAAGTTTTTAAAAATTACTAAAAAGTATATTTTTCTCAAAACTTACTACTTTTTTTTTTATTTACAATCTACACTGAAAAATGGTGGTGATGGTGGTCAAACGCTTGTTCTTAATGAGTAAACTTACAGCTACAAGTAAAATATTTTCCCAGGTCCTTATCGCTGGGTAGGATGCCCAGAAGGCGTTGAGCTAGATAGGACGCAACCTTTTTGTCTGTGGACTCTGATAGTATTTGGGACAATTTTTCCTTTATATTCCATGATCGTGGAAATTTTTGGAAAAAATACAGATAAAGTTCCAGCCCCAGCAAGTTTCCTCAGTAATTTTTTCCCTAAATTTTAACTTACCAAACATACACACATAAGTTGTCACACCTCAACAAAACAAACATTCGCATTTACAATATTATATTTTTTTGTTATACTGTACTTTTCTATCGAAAACTATAATCTTTTACGAAGAAACACAAAATGTTGCCAATGACACTCATATCTCCGATCTCCGTTGCAATTTACGTTTGGTACAAATACATAAAGCTTATCTATCTATTGGTGATAAAACTCAAACCAGTGTGGTGCGGAAACATTTAAACATTTGTTTTACTAAAATCGAAATTTATAAAAATGTCAAATTTTCGTTTCGTACCTGTTGGCTTTTTGGCAGAGCCTATGAATGCGACGCTCCTACAGTGAAGGAAAACAACGAAACTACACACAACAAAAGTGTCTAGGGATCAAGAACATTTTTAGCTCTAAAAAAATCTAATCTTCTGAATTGGTCTCCTACCTAATTCCTCATGCCTGTATCAATTACTTATATCACCACCACATTTTGAATAAATTATGAATGAATTCAGTTATTGTAAAATATATTCTTGATTGCAATCTTCTAAAATGTACTTGATCCCTAGACACTTTTCATGTGTGTATAACACCACAATGTGTGTAAAACCTATAACGGCGATAGCCCTTACCCTGACACGTCGGGTTACATAACTACGGGCAAGCGGTTTTAATTCCCTGAAGTTTGCTTGTGTTGTTACTGACATTAAAGTAATATTTTGAATGGAACGCGTGTGTCATGACATGAATGACACAAATTGGCAGCAAAAACCTGCTAAGAAAATTATTACGGCGAGAGTAATGCAAAATAATAATAATGAAAATGCCGATGGCTTGAAAATACAAGAGTCGTAAAAATATCGACTTCGCTTACATTTTTTTTTTACGTAATAGATACGGCCTTGACTTAGCTCCCTTACGTAGAAATAAACAATCATAGGATTGCTTGTGTGGCGTAGTATCGCGTGCTCTTTTACTTTATAATTTACTCGTACGAGACTCGCGATTTCATTCGTTTTTTATATTTTTTTACCTTGAGTAGAGTTTCAATGAAGAATGGTCTCTATTTTATTTTCTTGAATACCATAAAACTGTCACACATCAGTCAGTATTCAGTATTATTTAGTATCACCAATCTGGTTGACGTATTATTTTTGGGGCGACCTCTACACACCCGGTCAATTACATTACCCATGTAAATCTCTTTTGTTAATCGAATTGCATCCATCCCAATGCCCAAACCACCCATTTAAATTTTGGTCACGATAAAGTTTTTTGTGGCTTTGAAATCTTCTTCAAACACAATTTCTTTAAGAAAATTAGACTTTTACAAAAAAATTGTCAAAACGTGATCACTTACCGGATGGTATTGTTTGAGGAAAGAGTGCATCCTCTCCACCTCCTCGGAAGTGAGTGTCTTGAGGATGAACAGCCGGTCGTAGCTCTGGTAGAACTTGGCGCCCGACTTACCCGACGAGTCATCGGGTATCGGCTGCGATCTGTGGACAAGCGTCGTGGAATATGTCAGAACCACTCACCGTGGTGGTATTCATAAAGTTAATGTGCTGATAGTGAAGGTCTCAAGAAACTGGTCAAAAGTACGCGAAATACGGACAAATTGTTGTCTAAGTTGACGTACGTTAACTATATAGTCAATCAACGTTTTGACGTTTTATGAATACGATGGTAATATTTTACAGTAATTTGATTTTTAATTAAAATACTTACTGTAATGTTGTGCTATGGGTGCCAGAGACTGATAGAGTTATATAAATACTTTGAAATATATACATAGATAGAGATATGCACACGCAACAAAGACTTACGTTCGTAAATAAAGAATTATGTCGGCGCCGAGAATCGAAAACCTAAAGGCCCGTATGCTCAGATCACTAGCCCATCTCCTAACCTAAATCTAAAAGTTGATGGACAACTTTTGTATATTTTCCTATTGGTTACTTAGTAAGACCATTGTCCTACATAGCTCAAGTAAATAGTCGGGGACCAAAACAAGAATAACCTCGGAAGTCACGTGTAACAATAATTAAATGACTAGTTTTCTAGTACTAATTACATTGATCGGTGTAATTCTAACTCTGTAAATGCCTTCGTACTTGGACGTATCTAGATAAACAGGCTTATTAACATTTATAGTCTGACCAGAAATATAACAAAAATAAAAACAACTTCATAAAAACACTTTCAATAATATCACAAATTTTGAAATATCATTCATGGAACATGCTATTACGAAAAATAGGATTGTTGAACACATGAGATTTTTGTATGAATATTTCTGGATAACTGATACAAAGTAGCATCCTATGTTTGCGAAATTTTGGATAAAACACTTCACATACATATATTCAAATAACACCTACTGCAGAGACGAACTTATTATGGAAATGAAAGAAAACAAAGACGATCAATACAAAGAGAAGTGGAGTCAGCTTTGGTTGCATTGACAACTGAGAGACAAGTTTCAAAGTACGAGAGTGTAGCTGACTTGATCTCCTGAAGAAGTTCGAGTTGGATCTTCATCACACACACGAAGAAACCTTCGCCGTTTAGCTTTACTCGCAACACAATATCCTGGATAAACCTAAATCTCCATAGTCGACCCCAACATGTCAGAATATCTGATGCATTCTATTTAGATTCCAGATCAGCACCATAAAATGGATAATTCTTCGTTAACCGAGAATTAATCTCTAGAAGGCTTCTTATATCAACCCTAGCAAGGCATAGGTAGCAATTTACAAGCAACCGTCATCCACTATTAAAATAATCGTGTGCAATGCTTACGTAACGCCTGACGACTGGTAAACGTAAACGATGAACGGGTGCCGGTGGTTAGTCAATTACAGTAATAGAATATTTATACTCGTCAATAGGAAATGAAAGGTCACTGTGAGATGTTTCAGTCGAATCATGGAACTTTGTAAATGTCATGATAATAATACGGACTGAAAACGGAGAAACGGACTGTCTTTAAGCAGACTACTAGTCGCTCCCCCACATTTTTTTTAAAGTGACCCTCGATTTATCGGGTTTGCCACCATCAAATCCTGATTTCCTTATCATGGGGCCACATTGAAAATATCTTCTTTGCGACATAAAAAAAAATCCGTTCATATACGACCGAGTTATCGGCGAACAAACGTAAAAAATGCATACATAAATGCATTACTATTTTATATTTGTGGTAAAGATTTAAGCAACTTTGAGAACATGAATAAGCACTCTTTAGAACTTTTGACGCCGGAGTGATGTCAGACGACAATAAAGTTTCTAAAGAAGACATTGTAAAGTGACCTATCACATCCCAGAAAAGGTAGACAACAGTATGAATAAAACTGTTTTGTAAGGAGTAAAAAAATGCACACGTTAAAAAGAGATCGAACAAGTATAGACGGTGGAATGGTGCATCTTTTTCCAGCACACGTTATACTGCCACCCTAAACAAGTTTAGTATCGCCAATCTTTCAAGTGATAAAACAATATAACGTTATAAATCAGACTATCAAACCGGCCATAGAGCACTAAGCCGATGCAAAATAAACGTTTACGACTGTGTAATATAGTTTCCTGTTAGACTTGAATAAACCGTTTGCTACTATTTGCAGAAGACAGTCTTGACTCACAGCTAATTAAATACATTTTATAGACAACTAGCGCACGCCCCGCGATTTCATTCGCGCAGTTTCATGCTCAATTTCATTCAAAAATACTACCACCAAATTTCAGAACCATAACTTCAAAATTTACAAATCCTTCTTTATCTCACTAAAACCTCATAAACTAACCCACTGTTCAAATTTCAGCGTCCTAGTGTTTGGGCTGGGCGTTGAAGAGTCAGTGATTAATGAATCAGTCAGGAAGGGGTCTTTTCTATCTACTTGGTACACGTCCTGTATACAGACATAGCCTACACCTCCGCTACGCAACGTTCATACGGTGAAGGAAAACGTCTTGAATCCCGCATATGCGACGATGCCGGCGACAGTGCACCCCAATCATTTTGGCGTCACAAATACATTTGGTGAACCGTGGGTATTTTCCAACCCCGGGCCGGGACCTTTGGTATTAAAAGGCGTGAGTGGATTTTTTCTGAAGTTTAGTGGATAAACGGATTCATTATATTGTCCGTATCTGTCACAGGTTTCATATGGTGGCCTTACACATTAGCCGAGGACCTTTCTGGCAGACACACTCGCTGGTGCATATGAGCACATATTATGTGCATTTGAAAGGCAACGAGATAGTTTTAATTTTGACGAAGAAGACCTATGTATATGTGACCTAGACAGATGGATGCGAGGCTAGAGGCAGCGAGACAATACGAAAGAAGTCCCTTGCTACTCCGGAAGCCGGTACTGGCAAGATTCCCTGCCATCAGATATGTTGAATAATAATGATAATATGACAAAGAAAATGATAACAGAACGTGTGTTCAGAGCGATCTCGGCGAATGTGTACAGCCGACAAAAAAAACCCTCAAGACACCATTTTGTGATATTATTGTAATAAGTAGACACTGGTTTTGACTTCGTAAAATACTTAGTTTAAACTTTATAGGGAAGTACTCAGCAACAAAACTTTATCCGCCACTATTAAAACACTTGTCAAATAAAATCAAACAAAAAATATGGGAAAGTCTTCTCACAATCTTATTACAGATTGTGAGAAGTTGGCAAATTACAATAGGTACTTCATTTAAATTAGTATTAAGAGGTCAATGATCTCTTGAAAAGGCATGTTTAAAACAAATTAGAAAACTCCTCGCGGTAAAACTGCATTCAACTTTTTTAGACTTATATTTTTAGTGGCGTACCAGTAATTCTTCCCTCTAAGACCCCTACATAAGTTGCCCCTGCTAACCGTGCGTTCCTCACCATTATAGTGGTACCTCCCAACCATACAAATTGTGTTTGTGCACCACCAAATAATGTGCCCATAATTGTTGCTTATTTTTATTTACAGTGCACAGAAATGAACGTGTCAAAAGAACAGATTCTTTCTGAGTAGGAAGAACCTTAAAGTGACTAATAAAAAGTGTATGATACGAAAATGAGAAGATATTATATGAGATAAGTTTTAAGCAACTAAAAAATAATGTAATTCTATCCTGGCCGTATTTTTTTTTAAACGCACTGAACAAGCGTTTGCCCACCGTCCTGCCTGATGTTAAGCAGCGATGTGGTCTACGATGGAGCACACTTTTCATTAGGTACCTATTCATCTGTGACTTGAAGACCTTCAGACTGTACTAAAAAGACTTTTCTTTCACGATATTTATAAACCACTCAAATTCATGACATTGTCCTGAAACTAGTCATCAAAGCGGGTTCAGTAATACAGACGTCTAGTTGAATGAAATATAAACACTTGACTCTTCTCTGAAGTAAAATTGGCTTATTAATTCATACAGTCATGTGAGATTCTATTGTGAAGGAAAAGCTAACTGGGGGGAAAACCTTACCTTTGAATCTTGGGCCGTTGTTACTAGGAATCATGAATTTTTAGTGCTCTCTAGAGTACAATAGATGCTAAACCATATTTTAGCTAAAAGATTTTGTAGGTTTACTTTCTTAGCTTATAAAGAATTTTGGATAAGTATTTTTTTGAAGAGGCCTATGTCCAGCAGTGGACAAGTATGGGCTGATGATGATGATGTTTTTTTTGACAATTAAATATTCAAGTGGTTAGGAGACTTATAGGGGAAGCAGTAAAGAAATCTTACCATAAAAGCACAAGTGTAAGTGACCTCGTTTACTTAAAAAGGTTTGTTCAGGACAAATTAGGAATTTCTCAGAGTAAACTGTTTTACATTTTTACCCTTTTTTCCCACTATAAATAAACTAGCAGATCCGGCAAACATTGTTTTGCCAATAGGTTATTAATAGTGATTATCTGCAATTATATACATGTATTATAAACCTTCCTCTAGAACCATTCTATCTACTAAAGAAAACCGCATCAAAATCCGTTACGTAGTTTTAAAGACCTAAACATACATGGACAGACAACGGGAAGCGACTTTGTTTTATACTATTGATAAATTATTATCTTCAAAGGTTTTTTCTATCCACGCCATTAGGGGCATTTATGGACTCACCTCTGCGTTGATGTACTATACTTGGAGTTTGTAATTTTGTACTTCTATGTCAATCGTTTAGTCAGTAACCAGAAAAGGATCATCATTATCATCATATTTGTCCACTGCTGGACATAGGACTCTCAAATTGAGAATTTTTAAACGCCAAAAATATCTTCTTTTCTTAGATGTTACTAGTGAGTGTCCACGGTGACTTCTGTCATTTATATTTTAGTACGTTTTTTTATTATTTGTCTAAGTTATTCCAACTTCAGATACTTTTGTCACGTGTAAACAAAGAATAAAAAAGTACTGTCACCTCCAGTACTGGCTGCAAGAAGTTAGCCATTTCGTGGACATTTATCCCCCCTAATACAGCTAGCGACGTCTGTCATAACTAAATTGAATTGAATTAAAAGCAACAAGATCCCTGAAATTTCCCCATTTTCGGCTTCAGATAAGGATAGAAATACAAAATATCAGACTGTCAAGGATTTCCTTAAAGTGAACTACGTATATTAGCATGCCCTGATAGTTTTTGTGTCAACATTTGACGTAATAATAAAAGATTTATAGAACTAAACTTTTAGTGAATCCAAGTTTTATAGTAAGGCATGAACTTATTCTTCAGGCATTGGTTTAAAAACAATCATGAAACAAACAAACCAAAAACAACCGATTGACTCTTAAACGGTTTGAAACATGCACAATCGTTAATAGAAACCTTGGTAGGTTTAACCTTGACATTGCCGTGCAAAACAATAATATTATACACAAATATTGTTTTTCTTCATTGGTAGGTAGGTAAACATTGTTTATTGACAAGATCACACATCCAAAATAGGACACAAAAGACGCGTCAACGTTTTATTGGGCTGTTAAATGTTATTAAAAGTGAACCCGTACTAAGTTTTAAACTTTACGTGTCATATTGGCGTGAAGGATGAACTCAGCTTATTATTTTACTACTGTATCACGTTGCCAAACGCAGTGTATATAATTATTTTGAACTAACATTGGTCACTGGAATTGGAAACAATAAGAAAACGATCCTTCGTTACGTGCGTTTTAGTGACGTAAGAATCACGGCGATTGGCGAGCTGTGATTGGTGGACATTAACGCTTACGGGTGAATCGACACGAAACGAATTATCGTTTTATTATTTGTTATAATTCTACTATATTTTATTTAAAGGATATAAGTTCATATGGACAGACGCAAGAGCCGGGTCCGCGACGTGTGGCAGTACAAACTCTACAGAAACTTAGCCTGTAAAGTTTACAGAAACCTTTACTTTGAGGCATAAATAATTGATAATTTAATTTGCTATTTTCTCAAAAGATGGCGCTACGGTACTCCTACTAATCAAACCCTCTTTGACCAAAACTAATTGCAACGTCTCCAATCAATATTAATGTATCAGTCGTAAAAACATATGTCGATATTTGCACGACGTCCAAATCAGACGTCGGTGGTTGAGGAAAATCAGTAAAAAAATGCCTCATTCCCGTTGAACATTTGAAAATCCGCTTCGCCACCTTGCGTGCGGTGTGAATCGTGCCTAACTTTGTGTGACGTCAACCGCTTTATAAATACATACGTATAATAATATCGCATCGTATTGACACCAGATCCATAAGACAGTGAGTGCAATGGATAAACACTGATTATGCAAAACAGATAAGAGAAAAGAGATGAGATATTTGATGTTCTCGAGATTGCTCTACGGCGAGCTGGGAAGCAAGTTAGCCATTTCAAGCAATTATATCGCTATAGATTCACTTCACGGCTGTTTTTGTTACAGTAGTTTGAAATTAAGTAAACGAAAGCAGCGGTGTACTGAATGTCGATTGAGATTGAAGTTTATTGGAATAAAAGACTTGCCCCCGTATGTTGAGATACCCGACACGGTTTACTTTGTTGATATTCGACTTTATGGATTTTACTTTATACAATATAGCTGAAGTATCGCGGGGTGTTTCTCGCTTTTTTTTCGATCCCGTAGGAATTTCGGGATAAAAATGTTCAACAGGAAATAGTGTAGCTTACCAACGGTGTCACCGTTGGAATTATCGAAATCCGTCCAGTAGATTATGAGTTTATTCGTTACAAACATCCATATAAAAGTACAATTCATTCCTTTTTTATATTATTAATAGACAGGGATCGAAAAGTTATGCTTTTTTTTTTATTGTCAAGCTTAATTGATAATAAAAATCTTTTGATTTTGGCAGATATATAGCGCTGTTCGCTATACGTTAATATGTTTAAGTACTTGTTTCTTTTTTGTTGTAAATTCGGAACTACTGTAGTTATATTTTTAAGGAGCGATCCGAGTAATCTTAAAAACAAACTTGAGTTAATTCACAACTCCGTGCTTATTTACGGTAAAGGCTTAATCAAATTAAACGCGGAAATACGTTGTTCGTACCGCCTTCTGGTAAGACAAGTGCGGGTAAAAAAGGAATATGAAATTGAAGACCTAATGACCTAGACAACCTATTTTATTAAGTGTACCAAAGGAAAATGGTTCTTACGTCCGGCGGTTTAAGTTGAGAACACAATAAAATTATCGTGTTGTCAAATTAAATCTCAGTAACATGTGAATATACCAAACACGTCATACGCGCTACGCTATAAGTTCTTCAGTTTCCTAAGACGGTTTTGCACGACCCCACTTTGTCTACGATTGCGTGTATTGCAGCGGAATACATGCCAGTAACTCGCACGTGTGCACCTTTACCCTCTGTCCAATCTTGGACGCCCATCGTGAAACCGAAACATCATCTCCGTGCAACATAAAAAAATCTCAATCGCTCGCTAGTGGATCTACACCTAATGGAGCCATAAAACAACAGAACCAGTGACGGGTGTACGATGGTATTATGCACAGCGTGTGTCAGTTTGTTGCACACTACAAAACCTTGTTATTTGTGTGAAAAGAAGAAAGAAAAGAAAAAAAAAAACGAAAAGTAAAAACGCATCGTCACAATGTCTGACCTCAGTCGTTTAATTGTGAGACCTCGTTTGACCAGCGAGGTTGCATCGTGGAAGATACTGTCCTGCTCTTTGACAGTGCCAACGCCAGATGGCGCGGTCGCCGACCTTCTGAGCATACACTTTTGTTTCTTCTGCCACCTCGGACATAGGTAGTTATCGGGCTTCCTAAACCTAAGGAGCGGAGTGGACAGGACAGCCGGGATAGAGAATACAATAAATAAACATAAAAAATAGCATAAACAAGGCAAACTAGAGTGGAGTGAATGCAAGAGAAAAAATTCTGCTTTGATAAAACGATAAGACTTATATTGTCACTGATAAGTTGTTACATTCAAATAGATAGGTATGGTACATAATAATAATGAACAGTCAGCTCCAAGAATAAGATAAAATACTTTAAATTAAATTCATGCTCATTATCAAGAGTTTAGAAAAGTATTTAGATTTTAAAAGTGCTTCACACCACTCAATCAATATTATGTGTTTAAAATATTATATAGATAAAATAATATTACATAAAAATAGAAATAATATGTAGAGATATATAGATAAAACTCTCACCTTGTAAGTGATTCTTTGTAGTCAATGTCATCAATGCCAAACCTCTCTCGTAAATTCCTAAAAACCAACGGGCAGTACTCTTTGACTTTGAAATGTGACGGCATGTTCTCTCTGTAATAAAAAAAATACACTTTACTAATACTATACATGTACATGGATTATTGTAAAATTACATAACTAAGTCACACAAACAGTTCCTCGGGAGAATCAATCCTTTGAGACATTTAAGTGTAGTGAATATCTTCTAATCTCAATCTATGGATGTCTAGTTGTAGAAACCCCTTGTCACATATGTAATGGTGGTCATGTAAGGGTGGTTAAAGTGGTACTACCAAAATACACACTGCAATATGCAAAATAGGCACAGTGCTTGCCAAGTTGAGGAACCTGTCCAGAAAAACTGGCATTGATGTTAAATGGTAAAATAATCCTTTATTATTTCCATTACACTCTACCACTTCTCTAATAAGTAATTGCCTAATCTATATACAAAAAAATAAATCACTGTTGTTAGTCTCGCTAAAACACTAGAACAGCTTGATTAACTCAGCTAATTTGGTCTTGTATTATTCGTGGAAGTCCAGAGAAAGCTTAGCAGGAAAATAAATATGAATTTTACCACTATCGTCTGTATTGATTCCACAGGGTAAAAAGACTACTTCCTATGGCAAAACAAATCACTCAATATTTTATTACCAAAAAATGTAACAAAATTTAAGGTAACTACCGATTTAACATTAAAATGCCCGATCAGGATGACATGGTCTGTAATTTGTACCAAGTTCCTCCATAAAAAATAAAAAAATTAAAAATATAAGATAAAAGATAAAGAAGTGCATTACTTGTTAAACAGGTGGTTGTCCACCTTAAGCTTAGAGTACGCCCTGAAGTCATCAGGTAACAGCATCACCGGTATTGATACATGACTCAGTTCATTAATCTGGAAAGAATGCAAATGTTAAGCTATATCACACAACACAGGTTATTGATAAGAATGTGTTGTCTCAACACGAAACTACATGTGCTATAAGTGTATTGTACTATAGTTAAACAATTTAACAGAGACCTCGAGTATGCAAGGTGGAGAGGACAATTGAAAGGTCAGTGACCACTATATGTCATAAAATCAAAGTATAAATGCTCGCTCACAATTATTTTAATTAGGACAAAACTCGCAACTACTTAATACTTTTGACAACACTTTGAAAAATATTATTTACTAGCTGTACCACTTGGTGTTTGGTATTTACTTTCTAACTCATGGGAATTCCGAGGTAAAATATAACCTAATGTTCCTTAAGGATAATGTAACATTCTAACGGTGGAAGAATTCTTGAAGTAAAGTTCACTATTTCCTCTGGTGATCAGATGCATTTGAGTTTTTTGTGACTGAATATAAGTTTTATTGTTGAACGGTACATGTGCAGGCTGCGTCCATAAATGTGATAAATACAAATTTACATTTTATATACTTAACCCACAAACTAACCAGAGGAGAGGCATTTTAGACATTATTATTTTTTATAAGATATGTTCAAAATAATTTTTCATCAAGACAGTAATTGTATATACAATGGCAAAATATATGCTAAAAACAGCAATAAATTATTTGAATATACTCTTTGAAATACAATTCACAAAATATTGCTATCAACAACTATTATAAAAAGTAAGTAGTAGTGCTACTGTTTTAAAATAATTTTGAAATGAAAATACCTATTTTTATAGGCAACTATAAATATTGAGCATGCACTTAATCATTATGTTCTGGCACCATACTATAATTACTATGTTTACAATACTGTTACCAATTTATTTATAGATTTTATGGTATATTCTAATGGCGACAGATATTACGAATTTTGAATGAGTGCCAGCAGACGTATTTCGTATTTAATTAAAATTATAAAATTAATGCTAACTTAAACTTAAGCAGAAAAAAAATACTAAATTAGGTAATATCGTTAAACGTTGTTGTGGTTCTTATGTTTATAGCTAAAGTTCTGTGAGGAAATCCGATTAGACCTCCGATAAGTAGGTACGAAATAATTAGGCAATTAGCAGAAACAATATGTGAAAATAAACTATATTACCGTGTGATTTACTCCCCACATGAACACCGACAATAAGGGCTCATTTGCGCGAAACAATTTCACTTTTTGGTGTTTTACACGAATATGTTTCTTCTTCAACTTGCTCAATCCAGTGGTCGGTACGGACATTTTGATTTTTTTGGGCACAGTACAGAGCACAAGCACCAAACTTTGTTTACACAATTAAATAAATCACACCATTTTGCACAGGAGTAGAAAAAGAATCTACAGATACACCACAAAATTAATAATTTACGAATAAAGACACCCCAGAAAAGCAGCAACAGCAGCAAACGGATTTTGACAGTCGCATGTTTTGGTGTTGCCAGACAAATTTAAAAAATATGGTGTGCGTTCAAAAGAATATTTTTAATTCATGCCGTACCGGTTTTAGTCTAACGTTTACGGAACAAATTGATATATTGACACATTCTTAGTGTAAATGACATCTATTGTCAAACTCCATTGTTGTCAATGGTCGGCGCGATCGGCAATCAATTCATTTCCTTGGCCGATTAATCGGATTTTGGACTTGGATTTGTGTTTGTGAATAAGTTTATTCAAGATAATTATATAGGAAAGAAATTTATCAGCAGCAATATGGTTATACCAAGCCCCTTTGTTTACTGGGCACAAACTGACAAAAGTATTTCACTCAAGATAGATCTCAAGAATGTTTCTGAGCCGAATGTAAAAATTCTAGAAAACAACATAAAGTTTTCCGCTGAGGGCATAGGTGCGCACGGACCCCGGAACTACGAGTTTGCATTAGATTTTTACTCGACTGTGAAAACCGTAAGTTTTTTTCTTTTGAGAATATACACTTGCATTACTTACCTACTTTTATAGCGAATCGTCTTTTTGGTTCTTCCTTCTAAAAGGTGGTCATTATCGCTCAATACTAACGGAGTTAATGGGAGGTACAAACATTCTACAGAATGGATTTATTTATTGCGACCAGACAGGCTGTAATTACCTACTGGAAATAGATTTTTTTTCTAAAAGGATTCTATTACACTATTTTTAAAAACACTGCTTTCAAGAAGGTCTAAAAGCCATAAATAGAAAACTGTATTTTTACAGAATTTACCAATAGACAAGAAACAGTAGATTAAGTTTATCAATAGGGTAAGTTAGTTATTGTTTCAATGGTCATAGGTGATCCTACAATTGTATAAAAGATATATCTACAAAATATTTAAAAAAAATTTGGTTTGCAATCATTATTGGTGAGTACAAAGTTTCATTGAAATTCAAGTAAGACAAGATAAGATTTTTTTAATGTAGGTACAGAAATTTTGCGAAAATCTTTTCTTTAATGCAAATTGGATGGATGAAATTTCAAACTTTTCCAGCATGTCTCGGGAGACAACAACACTCCAACAGTGCGACTATTTGATAACCGTGTCGATATTGTTCTGAACAAAGAAAAGGTAGCATGGTGGCCACGACTTACTGCACAGCCTCAAAAACCTGCATGGCTAAAGGTGAGTTCCTTAATAATAATGTTTTTATGATTCTAAGGCATTCCAGAGGTGCAGGACACCTTGATAATAATGACAGAATTTCCTGTATTCAGCAAAGCTCCAGGCCTTTCACTTATTGAAAAAGACTTTTGTTTGTCATCTCCTTAATCAATCTCCATGTCTCACAGTCACCAACACAGAACAATCTAATATTATCTAAATAATGTCTAGATTTTTCACAATATCCAAAACTTGGTCACATGACCTGGGAGGAATCAATCATAACTGAACAAAAAACTAAAGGTGTTGCTCTGTCCCATAGAGTTAAAATGTTCTGTAATGTCATTTGTGCCTCTACTCACACATGGGGCATGTACCCCACACAACAGTGTGGGGTACATCAGATAAAGTAATTACAGTGAAGTCAGAATTAGTGCCTACTAGAGATTGCAGACATGTATCTGGAGAGATGCCTAACTACAGTTTCTACTTACTTTAAACATTGCAATGTCAGAAAATGGCTTCTAAGTTGTAACCAAATCTATACTAATGCAAAAAATAAACAATTTATATTTTAACTCTAATCGCTAGACCACTCACAGTTGTGTCGCTCCTAATCGACTCTTCAAATCTCATGTAAAAACATGAAGGAACACTTCTATTAATTAGAGATAAGGTTGTCAAAATCGTTTTCGTGAGCATTGTGAAGAGTTGAAACCCTTTGACGCTATTCCAACTATTGGTGACAATCAAGTTTTAGGCTGAATACAGAAAGAAAGCTTTAAACTTATCAACAATTAAAAGTGCTGACAACTATGCGTTAGAAAGTGCTTATCAGTGCATTTGTTGCCCAGTTTTAAAGTGCTTGTAACTGCTGATAAGTATCTTTTTGTAGGTTTACGACCTAAGAGCTTATACGTAAAGAAAGCTGGATAACCAGTGTTGATCGGTGAATTATATAGTAAACTGGTTATACTGACTGAATTTCTATAGATCTACCGAACAACGCTGATTACCAGTTTTCTATCTGTATAAGGCTTACAGTAGTAGGGTCGGCGTCTTGTGTTTAAACAGACCTTTACCTATTCTGTTCTATTGTTCAGATCAACTTTGACCTATGGAAGTCTGAAGATGGGCAGGACAGCGACGAGGATAAACGCGACGTCATGAAGGACTATCCAGGAATGTATGATAGACTGCACAAGGAAGAAATGGGCTACAGAAAAGGTATGTATACATACAACTTTAGAAGCTCGGGAAAGTGTCTCAGCCCATGATAACATACAACTTTTATCAAGGGCCTTACGTCCAAAACTCTTATACGAAGTAGCGATCAGCTGATCGGTAAGAATGGAACAAGCTACATTTCTGTGATCGTTTTTGACATGGGATTCCTTGTGGAAAGTCGTTTGTTACCATGGGCGGAGTTTCTCGAGTTTTTCTTGAGATTTCATTCGCGTAGTGTCAGTATGTCATACAAACTATAGCACCCTCTATATTGCACTAAGCCCCACAGGAACTCTCCTATGTTATTCCCCTGGTTCTAAGCTACGTCCCCACCAATATTCTGCCTAATCTGTTGTATCGTTCTTGAGTTATAACTGTTGTAACCCGTCTTTGTATATATACGTATATAGATTTACAGCTTTAAACATCTTTACAGGTGTTATCCCATTATATAAAAGTAACTCTAGGTTTGAGCATAATAGGTAAGAAACAGGTTATAAAACTATAGACTATCAACTAATAATTATAAAATAATACACTTACATGCTAAAGTAAATAAATAATTATCTTTAGGTAATAATTTTATTGTGCTGATGATGGATGGATTGGATGGAATAATTTTATTAAGACTACAGTACATAATTGCATTAGTGAACTCGTTCACCGAACACGCAAACGGTTGAGCCGCCCGCGCCGCCGGGCCGGGCATGTTTGCGATTATTGTGCCTGTAACTTAAACAAAGCCGGGCGGTGGTCTTGGTGTGTAGAGGCCTTAACGTTGTAAATTGTAAGTCTTCCGCGCGGTTATTCTGTTCTCATAGGAAAATATGTTAAGTCACCTGTGCTTAGTTAGTTTCGACCTTTAGTTAGGTATGACCTACACTGTAATTACTGCAAGTACTAACCAGCCGTCGACACTGCATAGTGCGAAAAGAGGATTTTTTACTTTGGCTCCTCTATAAATCACTGGTTATTTGTGCCTTTAAGAGCGTCTGTGGACCAGTTGGTCGGATACCTGACTAGTAACCGGCTACTGGACGTGTGCCAATGGGACTCATTTTCAGAGCCTATGTATGCTCGTATGGTGAAGGACAACATCGTGATAATGAACACTATAACGGCGATGGGCTCACCACCTGTCACGTTGGGTTAAATAAGCTTGGTGAACTGTGGGTGGGCATTTGCTTAGCAAGTGCCTCTGCCGCTTTGGGATTAAAGTGCGTGAAGTCGGTATTATACACTCATCAAAAGTGTCTAGGGATCAAGTAGGTACATTTTAGAAGATTGCAATCAAGAATATATTTTACAAAAACTGAATTCATTCATAATGTGGTGATAAGTCATTGATACAGGCATGGAGAAATAGGTAGGAGACCAATCCAGAAGATTATATTTGTTTTAAATAAATTAGATTTTTTTTTTTTAGAGCTAAAAATGTTCTTGATCCCTAGACACTTTTGATGTGTGTATTATAGTATTGTATACATATTTGTGTCTCAAAACATTACAATACTTATATTATTATTTACAGAAGACTGGCAGAAAGTGTATCTCATAATATACAACCTGTTCCAATTCATCGGCTACACGTACATTGTGGCCGTGATGGGCGTCAGGTATCTGAAGCTGGAGCAGGAGTCCATCGCGGACACGTACGAGCATGTCGGACCCGCGATGAAGTTCCTACAACTGATGCAGTATTTGGAAGTCATGCATCCGTTGTTTGGATACACTAAGGTTAGCATAATCTATCTATTGTATAAAGATCAAAGCCACTTTTCGTTGTCATGCCGATTCGCTAATTCTTTCTTTATAAAGTATAATAAGTGCATGTCTTGCGGCTGCCACGCCATTTAATGGGGAATTATCGAGCTGTAGTTCCCGAATCTACCACGGATGCCGTTGAATCGAAAACAATGGTTTTTTTAGGGTTCCGTACCTCAAAAGGAAAAAACGGAACCCTTATAGGATCACTTTGTTATCCGTCTGTCCGTCCGTCTGTCAAGACCCTTTTTCTCAGGAACGCGTGGAGGTATGAAGCTGAAATTTATATCAATTACTCAGGTCTACTGTCCCTTGAAGCTGTGAAAAAATCAAACTTTTAACCCTTAGCTGTAGTTGTGAAAAATACTTACACTTCTATAGTTGTGGGTCCCATGGACCCATGTATATTTGGTGAGTCTTAAAATTAAAATATGACGGTTATAAATGTTTTATTATAATGAATCTATTACTGTACTTAATTAACTTTATATGTTTATTTTAAACAAGCATAGTAACACACTAATTAAATAATAATTAGTATCTTTAAAAAAAACAGCGTTTTTATCTTAGGTACTTACAAAAATAATAAAAAATTAACAAAATAACCTAATTATTGAAAAAACAAAAAACATCTTCTTAATTAGACTATATTTTTATTTAAAATGTATGAAAAATAAACAATTTACAATAGGAAAAAAAAATGACACAATATAATCAGAGGCAAGAATTGCAAATGATTTTTCCACAAGTCATACATATTGGCTGCTTTCATTTCATGCACAAGTGTACAGTCTTCGCTCTTTTCCCAGGTAAACAGAACGTACACCTCTTTATTTTGTTCCTGGCTAGTGTATCTGCATTAGTATCCGTTTCTGTGCTGCTTGATGTCATAGGAAGCTTGAGAATACCTGCGATGTTCGTTCTAATTTGCATGGGTGTAGCAGTGTGCGTTTCGATTGCTCGGACATGGCGTTAAATCAAATGATAATGTTCATCAAGATTTAGTAGTAAATTGTAAAAAACCATTGCGCTTTGTTAAAAAATTGTAGAAGTTCCGAGTCAGAAGTTATCTGGGTTAAACCGTGGCCGCGCCGTCGAAACGGGGAGAACGGCGCGGCCACGCAGATCGCGTAAACCAAATCATGTAGACGTGTAATTCTTTTTGTCAACGACGGGGTTCATTTTGTAAAAAATGTAGAAGAAAGAAAAAGTAAAGAAAACCATACGGTTAAAAAGATATGGCACTTTGAAGTCATGGCCGCGCCGCTGGCAGCGTTTCGATGGCGCGTCCACGCATATCTCGTAAACTAAAGCATGTAGACGTGTAATTCTTTTTTTAAACGACGGGTTTCATTCTGTAAAAAATGTAGAAGAAATAAAAAGTTAAAAACTATACGATTAAAAAGATATGGCACTTTTAAAGTCATGGCCGCGCCGTTGGCAGCGTTTCGATGGCGCGGCCACGCATATCTCGTAAACTTAAGCATGTAGACGTGTAATTCTTTTGGTAAACAACGGGTTTCATTTTGTAAAAAATGTAGAAGAAAAAGTAAAGAAAACCATACGGTTTAAAAGATATGGCACTATGAAGTCATGGCCGCGCCGCTGGCAGCGTTTCGATGGCGCGGCCACGCATATCTCGTAAACCAAATCATGTAGACGTGTAATTCTTTTTGTAAACGACGGGTTTCATTTTGTAAAAAATGTAGAAGAAGCAAAACTTATGCATTATTGAACTATTTTAGTAAACTATTAAGGTAAACAATTTCTCTATAGCAAAAGTACTGCTAGGGTGACCATTATTCTTGTTTAGAAAGAAAAAAAACAAAACCTCAAGTAAGCGAGGAATATTGGTTATTAATAATCAGATTTTAGGTCGGTACCTATTTTACAAAACAGACTGATAACTAATACTTAAGTATAAACGTCACTTAGTGTAGTATCTACATCATTTAGTATCCGAGATACCTAAATAGTTTATTATTTTTTTAATACCTTAATAGTTAATTAATATTTAAGAGATTATTATTTACTTTATTACATGTAGTTCAGTACTTAAAGTTACTTAACAGTAAAAAAATAAGTACTATTGTTTTTCTTTCTTATTGGAACGGACTGTAAATTTATAATCTAAGATACTAGTTCGCTGCTAGTAAAGGTCTCTAAAGCTGGTCAATTGTACTCTAAATACGAATAAACTAGCGTCAATTGACATACGTCAACTAGCTAGTCAACGTTTTAACTTTTTATGAATACGACGGTTAGACACTAAGTGACGTTTATATCAGTCTGTTTTTGTAAAATGTGCCGACCTAAAATCTGATTATTAATAACCAATATTCCTCGCTTACTTGAGGTTTTTTTTTAAATTCTAAACAAGAATAATGGTCACCCTAGCAGTACTTTTGCTATAGAGAAATTGTTTACCTTAATAGTTTACTAAAATAGTTCAATAATGGATAAGTTTTGCTTCTTCTACATTTTTTACAAAATGAAACCCGTCGTTTACAAAAAGAATTACACGTCTACATGATTTGGATTACGAGATATGCGTGGCCGCGCCATCGAAACGCTGCCAGCGGCGCGGCCATGACTTCAAAGTGCCATATCTTTTAAACCGTATGGTTTTCTTTACTTATTCTTTTTTCTACATTTTTTACAAAATGAAACCCGTTGTTTACCAAAAGAATTACACGTCTACATGCTTAAGTTTACGAGATATGCGGGGCCGCGCCATCGAAACGCTGCCAGCGGCGCGGCCATGACTTTAAAAGTGCCATATCTTTTTAATCGTATAGTTTTTTTTTACTTTTTATTTCATCTACATTTTTTACAGAATGAAACCCGTCGTTTAAAAAAAGAATTACACGTCTACATGCTGTAGTTTACGAGATATGCGTGGCCGCGCCATCGAAACGCTGCCAGCGGCGCGGCCATGACTTCAAAGTGCCATATCTTTTAAACCGTGTGGTTTTCTTTACTTTTTCTTTCTTCTACTTTTTTTACAAAATGAACCCCGTGGTTGACAAAAAGAATTACACGTCTACATGATTTGGTTTACGAGATCTGCGTGGCCGCGCCGTTCTCCCCGTTTCGACGGCGCGGCCACGGTTTAACCCATATAACTTCTGACTCGGAACTTCTACATTTTTTTAACAAAGCGCAATGGTTTTTTACAATTTACTACTAAATCTTGATGAACATTCTCATTTGATTTAACGCCATGTCCGAGCAATCGAAACGCACACGGTGTAGCATCTTTGGTTGTAGCATCTGATTTTCATGTATGGTTCGCATAAACATTTTGCAAGACCTTTCATGAACATCATACGTGTCATTTGAGATGCTTTTTCATGACTCTGTTGGATAAATGTAAGCATTCAATGCATTCATGTCTAATACGTATACATAGTCGTGGGTCCAATGGACCCACGTGAGAGTCAATACATACCTAAAAAGTAGCGCGTCAAACACGCCCGTCTCACAGCACACGCTCCGGCTAACTGGTGGAAGGTACTGGGAAGCGGAAGAGGCTAAGACTTTTGGCGCGGAGTTTACAACGTTTTGAAAATTCGACCTGGGTCCATTGGACCCACGACTACAGTTAAGGGTTAAGCCAACGCAATCAAAAGATACAGCCGTTTATGCCGCAAATTTTCGACACTTGCAAGGGAATCAAAACCTACAGGGTGCTTCCCGTGAACTCAGAATCTTGAAATTTGGTACGAAACAACGTCTTATAGCATAGATAAAGGAAAAATTACGAAAACCATAAATTTTTAGTTACATCACATAATATATTTTTTTTTATAATTTTATACTTACTACCCATTTCCTCATAAACGCGTAGAGGTATTAAATTGAAATTCATACCAAATACTCAGGTCTATAATACCTTTAAGCTGTAACAAAATCAAACTTCTATGTAAACGCAATCAAAAGAAACAGCAATTTAAGCTGCATATTTTGAAACTCGCAAGTACTCGCAAGGGAATCAAAACCTAAAGGATACTTCCAGTCGACCTAGAATCTTGAAATTTGGCATGAAGCAACGTTTTATAGCACAAATAAAGGAACAATTCCGAAAACCTTAAATTTTTAGTTACATTACAAAATATATATTTTTTAATAAATATAAACTTATTACTTTTTTCCTCATGAACGCGTAGAGCTATTGAAAAGTGAGTTATTTTTATATCAATAAAAATACCATAGTTATGACTCGATTGTCGTAATGAACGAAACTGCTGAAAAAACTGCCTACCTTAGTATTTTGGTTACCCAACGTAATAATAGAGTTATTGCTAGATATTTTTTTGTTGTACCTACTCACGACATAGGCTAACAAAGGTTCTGTGTTTTGAGTAGATATGTAGGTACCTATATTTCGTAGACAACTTACCTATACATAGATGTGAATCCTTGGGGATTACTGCCTACCTTGTCGTAAAAGCCAGTGCACGCCACTGGTATGTAGGTATACATATCCTAATCGAGATCATAATGTATCACCCCGTCAAATCGTCGAGATTGGTTTAGTAGTTTTTCCGTGAAGAAGTTTAGCGTTGATCAAGTAGAGATCACCAATACGGCGAAAGCTGGAGACAAACAAGACACAGTGGGATGAAAACTCATGAGCGAATGGCCTTAGTTTCGTTTGACCCAAAACAGCACGATTGGTCAATCGATTGCCACTACACGTTCATGTGACAGATTGCCTCACTTTCATCACATATATAAAAGGAAAAACTTACTGGCTGACATATCAACGCACAGCCCAAACGGCTAAACTTAGGCACTTGAAATTTGGAACGGACGTAGTTTAGGTAACGTAGGGGTACACTAAGTAAGGAATTCCAGAAATTCCCACGGGAACGGGAAAATACTTTTGTATGAAAAATCTAAACCGCTCAAGTTAGACTCTTGAAATTTGGGATGCAGGTACTACTAAAATACGCGAATGAAATCGCGGGACGTCCACTAGTTGGTTCATATGCGTCAAACGTACGAAGCGCCATCTACATTCGCGCTTTCTTCCCTGTCGGTTCGGTTATAAAATAAACGTTTATTTACAAGTTATTATTAATAATGGCATAAGAGATTTCTAAGAAACTTATGCGTCATAATAATAATGGAAAATAGTACAATTTTAAGAATAAAGAACGGCTTCAACCATTACTAGTTGCCCCTAGGGTGTATTAAAGTTCCTCTGAGCTTATTAAAGATGTGTCTGCCATCATGAAACCCTGACTTCCTTATCATTCACGTTCGCATATAATACACGAAGGATTATGGACCTCATACATAACCACTTTTAATGACGTTGAACCATACACTAAGTATTAATAAATGTTTTAGAATTAATCGTAAATCGTTTTTCATGACACATAAATGTTCTACACTTCATGTAGGTAATAAAACCAGTCTGCCGACAATGGGAGATCCATAATGAAATATGCACTCGATGGTTCAGCCGTTACCTTCTGTCATCTGTTATCTTTCGATAACCAATATTTCCATTTTCAAATATTTTGCCAGTAGTAGAGGATGACTCATTGTCACACTAGCGACACAAGACTTACTTTTACGGCAGAAGTAATGGGTAGTAGGTTAGGCTGTTGCATGTTTATGACACCAGCGGAACAAGCAAAGCGAGCGGAGCTTGGGTTACCCACAGTTTAGTTGTGTAATGAGAGGTTTTCAAAGGTCAAAAGTAGTTCTAAAACATCTCACAGATGGCGCTAATTAGACATGACCTCAAGGAGAAACTCATTTTAGAATTGTCAACAAAAAATTAAAATACGAAATGACAACCCTGTCTAGGTAGTGCCATCTATTGACATTTCATAGAACTGTAATAAGCCACCTGTCAGAAAAGCTCCCATTCATTATTATTCAACAGCCACATGACGTCCACTGCTGGATGATGGTCTCCCCCAATGATTTCCATGATAATTCACAGATCACAGGCGAATTGACCATCGCAGTTGTGGTTTAACTCGCTGGGAGCGCCGCGGCCCGTCCTCTGGAGAGTTCCCTTGGTCCTCTCGTACAGGCCCGATCACGGGACAAGTGTGGCTGGGGTGGTGACACATGTATTCTATTCGTCGTCACCTTGCCGGCTTGACTTTATTATTAAATCGATTACATTACTTTTCCAGGGTGTGGTGTTCCCAACGTTCCTGCAGGTGTCTGGTCGAGCCTTCGTCCTGTTCGCGATGATGGAGGCTGAGCCTCGAATGCAGACCAAACCTGTCGTCTTCTACTTGTTCCTTATTTGGTCTGCCATCGAAGTTGTCAGGTACAGTGGACATTTCAATGGGGATTTTTCATTGAGGTTTATTTGACAGATTTTTGGCCCTCTTCTGTCATTAACGTCATATTTTGTATGGAGTGTTCATACCAAAAGCAAATAGACTTGCTAGGAATATAGCACTTGCGGCACTCAATCAATTATAATGTACCAACAAACCGTCACTTTGGCTAAGTGTTGAATAACATTTATATTACTCTCAACCTCTATGTTTTTTCATGTTTATTCTAAACGTCAGTTATGAATTGCAAGTCTAGTTGTGTTTGGTCTGAGGGAGAGTGTGATATTAATGACAAAAAAAGGAACTAAAATTACGTACTAGATTTTTCACTGCTACATTTTGAACTCTATCTCCTTGCAATATAATTTAAAAACAATGCAATAAAGTGTAAAGTTACTCTACATAAAGTCTTAATATAATAATATATTTCCCTCCACAGATATCCATATTACTTGACGCAGTTGTTCAAAAAAGAAATATACGTGCTCACGTGGCTGCGCTATACTTTGTGGATACCTCTCTATCCCTTTGGAATCCTCTGCGAGTCCGTAATCATCATGAGAAACATACCATACTTCGAAGAAACACTGAGATTCACTATATCACTACCAAACGAATGGAACTTTGCCTTCCATATGCCAACTTTCATGAGGGTTTACCTTCTACTGCTGACCTTCCCCGGATTGCTGTTTGTCATGAAGCATATGCACAGACTTAGAACAAGAAAGCTAAAGCCCAAAGTTGTGATAAAGAAGTTGAAGAGTCAGTGAAATGACCTTAATTTGCCTGCCCAGCTACGTGAATAGAAATTTACAAATAAGTTCATCAAAATATTTCCAAAATGATATGTTTTGAAGCTGGTACCTATATTGTTTTTAAATGCAAATCCTGAAATAGATATGCTGGAGAATATGAATTTGTGTTGTTTAGATAAGTACTTAAACCAATAGGGAATTATTTGAGAACCAATTAACGGCTGAAAATAGTTCCTTTTGTCGCTATGAGATGTCGCTAATAGCGGATATCGCAGCCTCAATCAATCGCTAATTAAGGTTATGTACTGGAATTCTGTGTAGTGTGATGCATCGGGGGGCATTACTATAATTAAGGTATAGCTTTTGATGACAAGTATTTTTATTTTTTTTTCAAATTAATGAAAAAGGAAGAATTTTGTCTTCTACTAATAATTTATTGCTTTTTATTTTCTTATTAGTAGCGGGCGAAAGCTGTATAGCCATGCTCTTATATAAAAATAATGACTATTTGCGATTCAAACGCCATCTGTTGTAGTTTTTTGAACTACAGCTCGATAGTTCTATTTTTTTTTTCCTATTCACCTGGCTGTTTCGATTCGCTCTATACGGAACTTAGTATTAGTACAGGAAAACTGCATATTCATATCGTACCTATCTTTATTTTTAACCACTAGCATAGAGACTTATGTCACAGAGTATATTGTACTCTATTCACCTGTAATAGCATTGAAATTTAAACAACTTGGTAATTACAATGTATCTTCACCCCATTCTATAAGGTTACCTACTTGAATATTGTCATATGACCTGTAATTAACTGTCAATGACAGTCAGCAGAGAGAAAATATAGTGGTGTGTAGCAACATACATACATGATTAAAAATGGGTTTTCTTGAAGAAAAAAATGATCATAGAATCATCATCATCAGCTGCATAACGTCCACTGCTGGATAAGGGCCTCCCCAAATGATTTTCATGGGGGAAAATGCCAATAATCGACACGCTTGGCAGGCGAGTTGGCGATCGCAGTGGTGTTGTGATTTAAGTAACAGAGAGTGCTGCTGTCCTCTGGAGAGTTCTCTCGGACGCCTCTTACGACCCCAAGACGGGAAAAGTTAGGCTGAAGTTTTTTTTTTTTTTTTAATCACTATGAACAAGAGTTTGACCACCATCCTGCCTGATGTTAAGCAGCGATGTGGTCTACGATGGAGCACACTTGTTTAGTAGGTACCTATTCACCCGTGACTTGAAGTGGTGACACATGTAATCCATTCGCCTTCACCCACCACAGGGCTAATGTTCATAGAATAAAGAAGTTGTATCTCTTTCGTTTTCAACTACTTATCAGGTTATTTTTTAGACCACTCACAATGAGAAGTTTCTTCCTGATGAAATCCAATTCTTTATGCATAAAATTTTTGTGTGTATCCAGAAAGTAATTACGCTATTTTTTATTGCTATAAATGCAGTTTGATTTCAGTATGTATGTTGTATCAGTGACTACCACGAAAGTGAGATAATTGAAGACTACAGTGACGTTTTGTTATTATTGTTAATTTTGTACAAGTGATTTTTTTCTTTATTTAAATAATTTTGAAGAAAAAACAATTGTTTTTTTTATCTTTGTATTTGCCTTTTAATTCCCATAGCACTTGATGGTACAAGCATTACTTTAGTTTTATAAACATAATTGATTTAAAAAATCTAATCAGGACTGTTTTACATCAAACCTTTTTTTTTTAATGTGGGAAATCCTCATGGATGGGTATCCAGCAGGGTTGCTGCCACGGGTACAGCAAACATGGTAATGTTGGACTAAACTCACACACCCCAAACAGATCAGCCCATCTTCGCACTCTGGCTTGGGTTGGCAGTGTCTTAGTCCCTATGGTGTGTCTCCACCAACCCAACCCACATACCCTCACAAATAGAAACTAAAGTACTATGTTATATACTTTCATATTTATTGTGCTACTAAATTAGAAATTAAGCTTTAATTTACAATCTGCACTCGCTGAATTGGTGTGATAATAATTTCATTACCTTTCCTGTACAGCATCGTATTGTATCAATGCCTTTTGTTTGGATATTTAAGACCATAATTTAACATTAACTCGTTTGTACCACTCCTTGGGGTCAGAATGGGCGTAGTATTCATGGAAAATTGGCGCTACAAACTGGTCCGGAGGCAAGAGCTTGTAGACACGCTCACCATAGTATGTGCCGACCTGAAACATGGAATATTATTATGGCAGATAATATTATATGGCACATTTAGTGCCATAAATTCACGATGCGTCTTGTCGTCCCTCAGTTTTTGTTATTAAATGTGCCTTCTCTCAGTCAGACCATTTATAATATAAATGGTAATATATGCCAATAATTGTCAAATTTGCATCAGAACTTCCGAGCAATAGTCGAAGCCACAATAAAGCTTGGCCAAATTGCCCACTGTATCTTTTAAAAAACTCATGCCGGCAAAGTCGTGGGCAATAGCTATTTACAATAAAACAAGTTTGACATGGGTGTTCTGGCCAGTTGTTCGTGAAATACAGGATAACAAACAATTGTGTCAATGTTGGGCTAGGGGAATTTAGGGCAAGGTTGTATTATCTGTGAGAGAGATTTTAAGATATTAATGAAGAAAACAGGGATGAAAATCTGTTATAATGTGGAAAATTTTCCATTGTCCACAAAAGGTAAGGTTATTCTACCTACCTCCCATCCAGGCACATCCTTCATGAGCTGTTCCTCGGCATCCCTATTCCTACGCAGCTGTTTCAGGTATTCCCTGTCTCTTTCGGCCAGAAGCATGGGGTATATTGCCATCTTGGCTGAGCGCGCTTCAATACGGTTCCTCTCAACTTCTTTCCTATTCAGATTGTAGAGGTAGATACTACCTGCAGTCATAGCGACGTAACCGGCAAATAAAGTGTAGCCTGGAGGTAAGAAAATATATAATGGTTTTTATATCTATATATTGGTAACTCAATGTATTCCCATTCACAAATTTTGTGATTTTAAGAAAATTTGTTACATTTCTTCATTCAGAAGGTCAAAGTGAAAAGAACATCCTCTTTTTTGAAGTCATTTAAAAAATATCCAGTGGATGTCACTGTTATTGTACCCACTGTTCAAGGACATCATAACATGCTCTTAGTCTAATAAAAGCTACAATGTTTCAATAAACATTTAAAAAAAATATTTAGATTTTTTCCAAAAAAAGCACTAAAAAAAGTTTGTAAACGATAGTAGAAAATCCATGTCTAATAAGCTGTTCAAAAGTATTAGTCATGAAAAAATACTACTTAAAATTACCTATTAAACATCCAGGGTATCAATGAATGTACGAAAAGATTCCGACACACACATCACATACAAATTATTACAAGCCTACCATAAAAGAAAAATCGTAATGTATTGTCGTTAAAGAAAAAACACGAATTTAGTCTGATCAATGGGTAAGACATGCTCAAGTATAACAAAACAGTGTAAGAACAGGTTTTTATTGGGGAAGTTTTGTTGGAAAGCTGCGTTGAGAAAAATAAATTAATTGTAAGGTATTTCTATGTTATAATACCTATCATTTTAATGTAAGAATATTAAAATAACCTAGCAAGATTACATAACTAAAATAAACGATTATTTGTAAACATACCACTGAACAAAGGTTTTGCTGGTATCCTCTTGAAGACTATGGGTTTGTATCCTCCAGGAGGAGGCATGTCCTGTTTATAATGGACAGATTGAGCCATTTTTGCTCAATGTTGTTTCACAAACACAACAAAAATTATTTCTTCCTTTCCTCTGGCCCAGCCTGCTGTCACTGTCAATGACCTGTCAATGGATTATCTATATTTTTTAAACCTAGGCCTAGAATTCTCTCTTTTGCCAAAAACTTACAAAGGTAGGTAATTGTTGCTGTGGCAACAAGTAACGTTAATCAATGTGAAGTTTATAACGGACGACATTAGTCCAATTTTGTTAGAGGTCATTCAACATCAACAATACCTTTTGTATAATTCTATATCATGAATTCTGGAATCGATGAAGAAGTTCAAGCCGATCTTCCTGAACTGCCAGGTCACGAGACTGAAGTAAAAATTCGTCCACTGGACCGTGTAAGAATATATCGCCAATGTCCTCCTGAACCATCTTCTTATGGAAAAGGAAAAAATTTCAGCCGTCCGTGGATACTTCAAGACGGTCGGCCAGTGCCTGCGCTGGGGAGCGACATGCGCGATAATTACAGACCGCCTAGGAAACCTGTCCATAATGAAGGTAGGTGTACCTACTCAGTTCGCAACTGTTGTTAACATAAGTACAAACGGCGAAACACTTCCGGGTTTATACGTACTCAGACCAAAAACTAAACTGTCATTTTCAACTTGCATCAAATCATCTTACATCAAATGCCATACATTTTGGTAGAAAAGTGTTACGCGGCTTGAAAGTCTAGTTGTGTTTGGTCTGAGCATATTATTATATTTTCCATGACGTTCATTTGACAGATTTTGGCTCCTATTTCTGTCAGTTAGTAATTCATGTCATATTCTATACAGAGGCATCAACAAAATGAGTAATCACTATCTTTCGTGAAAAATGTGCCATTTGTCATTCTGACTGTGTTTTATTCTCAGGAATCCGTAAACGAATGCTAACGGATTTCTTCTGGGAGCAAATGCTGGAAGAGGTTATGGAAGAACTCTCAGCTGCAAACACTGCTACTGATTATTGCTCTGAATATGAATCAAACTACGTCAAAGACAGCTTTGAGCCAAGGAATTTAGAAGAAACCACAGACAGAGAAGTATGCATCTACGTTTATTTGATGGATATTGATAGGCATAGGTGCCGGGGCATTAACACTACACTGGTTTTTCGCATTAGTATACGTCACGCACGCCCGTTTCTTAGAGAGGTAGGCAGAGATCACGGACCTCCACTTATCGGGGCTTTAATGAGTAGGTATTTAAAGTTTGACAGTCGAAAAAGTGATGGTTTATGTACCTACCAACATATTATAATACTGCGTGTAAAAGGTTCCCGAGCGATCAATGGTCTGATGAACGTTGTTGAGCTCATCAAAATGAACAACTTTATATTGACGAGACGAACGTTTCTAAGACCATTGCTCGGGGTCCTTTAAATGCAGTATGTTTTGTCTTGTTGCAGATGCATCTCAAGTATCCGCTCTACGGCACTGGATCTAGTCCAATAACTTTTTACAGTGAAAACATTAAAAAAACTGGACCGGTAAGTGTTTGATCGAAACTAACGTTGAAAGATATTTGTTTGTATTTAGAAACTGTTTCCAAAACTTACCTACTTTTATGAAAATCGGGCACTGCTTCATATTGTTTTCTTATTTTTTTGTCAAATGATACCGAGAACCAGTCTCATTTCCAATGGGGAATTTTCTGTGACCATTTTCTCTGGCTGAGATCTATCATTACTGTCAAACTTTCTTGGAAAGTAATACTGTCACTACTTCTCAGCCCAAAAATCTGTCAGCAGGAAACGTCAAAGAAAATTCCCCATAGAATAACAACTCTATCATGCTTTCTAAACAAAGTTTGACAGTAATGAGAATTCTCCGTCCGAAAATCTGTCAGAAAAACGTCAAAGAAAATTCCCCATTCAATTAAAAAAAAATGGAAGAACAAATTTTATTCCATTCTTCTCAACTTGCAAAAACCCTTGTACAGTCAAGGTACATCATTTGTTATGTATTATTATTTGTTTTAAATAAGAAGAATAGGCAGTTAAGTTTTATTTATCTATTAAAAATACAGTGATAAATTTTTTTCTCTTTAACTGTAGGTACTTTAGAGAAGTTGGGAAGAATGGAAAAAAACCATCTATCCCAACTAGTTGAGATGGCCAGTTGGGATAGATGGAACAAGCCGAACAAATGCTATGCTAGTTTATGTGGTGAAAGCATTATTGTGGTTGTGCACAACTTTCTAGGAAAAAAAAACTATAGGTACAGTCTCAGACCAAAAACAACTAGACTTGCGATCCGAAACTGAAGTTTAAAATAAAACGAGATAACGATTTGATAAACATAATATATACCATAGACGTAGAATCCCGCCGATTCTATTTCTATGATATATACCCTTTTTTTTCAGGGCGAGATCTTAGAGAAATTCAGACGATGCCAATATTTTACCAAGCCAATGGAAGAGCGTTTGGATAACGGATGGGTCTTGTAACCTATTCTAAGATATACAGTAGTCGTGTGAGCCATATCAAGAATCTTGAATATAACGTGTAATAAATAATTGGGTGTTTTAATTTAAACCATAATTATAGGTAGGTAGGTACCTACTTTTAAGGACTGCCGGGTAATTTTACTGTTTAGCAAAACGACATTCACTTAGCAACCTGCACAGAAAGGTTTCCTATAGCACCCTGTAGCTAATAATGTTGAGCGGGAAAATGTTCCGTAACAAAATTATATTGTTTATTGTAACATTACATTCTTTTTTAGCTTTTAAATGCACATTTAAAAAAACAACCTGGCTGCATGGCTCATAAACCTTTGCCAGTTTAGTTTGCTGGATACAGAAAAAAAAACACGCAGGTCCTGTCAATATTTCCTTCGATCAATCAGTCTTTCATTCTGGCCGCGCCGCCCTGTAGCCCCTTCACCCCCTCGAACACCCTACGCGGGAGAAGTTTGCGAGCGTCCTTTTGCTTTTGGTTGATTGCGGCTTGGGTTTGAGATTATGAAATGTTATGAATTGAAGTTATAAAGAATATCTTTAATATTTTCTTTGTAAGCAACATGTCTGGTGGTCTTGTGGATAAAGTGTATATTGGCCTTGATAATGCTCCTACGGCATTTGACATAAAGTCTCGGATTCTCGGACCTGTAAGTATTTTTTTTTGGTTTCATCATAGGTATCAATATTGAAAGTTATGTTTAACTTATAATAATTTCCATTATTTCAGAATGGAACCAATTTGGAGTACATACGTTCGGAGACCGGTGTTGTAGCAGTGCTCAAAGGTGATAAGTTTGAGCCTTTGCATTTGGTTCTACACCATGCGCGTTCTGATGCTATTGCTGCTGCTAAGTCATTGGCATTGAATTTAGTTGAGACGATAAAAGCAGAGCTTGTTCAATGGAGTGCTGCGCAAGCGGCGGCGACAGCACCACCGGCTCTCAACATACCGCCGCCTAGCTTGGTGACGACGTCCACGCAGCCCACGATACCGCAGCCAGCTCCCGTGACGATGACTGCACCTTCTTCACTTACATCATCAACTCAGCAGACAGTGATGCCTCCAGTAGTAAGTGTGGCACCAGCATCAACACCACTGATGACTGTACGGCAACCAACAGTATTACAACTTCTCCCACCTCAACAGCAGTATGTTCTGAACCAAGAAAGTGGACAACTGATACCAATTGTGCAGCCGGGTGTGCAGGTTTCAAATCCTATTTCATCTTTGCCATTGGCCCAGTCTCTGCCATTGCAGCAGCCTAATTTTGGCACACAGTATGTTGATATTTCAAGTATGCAACCAGTAAATGTTACTCAATTGAGACTGAGTGGTGTGCCATCTTCTATGTCGATGTTATTACCCAATGGCTTGTCATTGGCACAGTCTGGGGTGAACACAAGTGATTCAACCACAGTGAGCACAGCCACGGCAACACCTGTAGTGTGTGCTGCACAGGGAACTAATGCGTCACAGAAGATATACTACAGCACTGATAAGGCGGGTGACAAAACTGATGTGAAATACCAGATTCAAGGTGCTGATACTGTGCAGTGGACAATGCCAGGTTCACAGACAATGCTGATTCCTTACCAACAGTTACAAGACTTGAGTGCCAACCAAGCTGGACTTGCTAATATTCAAAATCAACAATTTGTTTCAGTAAGTTTTTGATAACATACCTTATTTTTGTATTATCAGTTGTGGTACATACTTGAGGATGAGGCCCTAAGCATAAGCTGGTGTCATTGGGAATAGTTCAGTGTCTGGTTTTTATATGCTTATTATTTTTAGTGTCAATTATTAGAACCTAAAACTTATTTTAAAACAAATAGGTAGGTACATATATGTTTATTTATTCATTCATTTGTCACATATATACAAGTTACATTACAAGAGAAGGAACAGCACTATAAAACAAAACATTAAAAATAACAAATAGATAGAAGATAGACGAGTTGGACGTGGCAAATGCATTTTTGTACATACACACTTCACACCTTTTAATCCCAAAGCAGGATAGGCAGAGGCACTTGCTAAAGCAAATGCCCACGATTCACCAAGCGTATTTAACCCAACGTGACTGAGGGTGAGCACATCGCCATTATAGGGTTCACACACCTTGTGACACACCAATGAACCAATGGGACGTGTGCGTCCCATTGGTTCATCCAGTGCACATCCAGTAGCCGGGCTCAGAACCCGTGTACTCCCGGATACAAGTCAAGTTCCGACCAACTGGAACATAGACACTATTACTGGACCACAGACGCTATACTCATTTTTTTTGACCAATGAAATTGCACAGGGTCTTAAGTTCATGCCCCACCACTTGAAAGGCAAGTTGATCCAAATTGGATGATTGTTGTTGATGAAGGATGTGTGGAGAGAGTGGATGGAGGTCTTTCACATAGTAGGCTACTTTAAAAGAAGTGTATATTTCCAGATAGCACCAGCTGCTGGAATACCACAGACCTCACTGCCATTGACGGCGGCACAGCTGCAGCAGTTGCAGGCCGGTACTATCATGCACCTAAACCAGAAGGTACCATATTATACATTGTAGTATTTATTTCCTCAACAGGCAGGCTTAACTCAAAGGACACAACAAAATTTTCACATAGGCCAATCTATGTGAAAATTTTTAATGGTCAGGAACTAATTTTAAAATATTTGAAATAAGATGTTTAATTTGTATAAATGTTACTTTTAAATTATACCTACAAAAAGAAAACTGTTACTTTTTGTGTGCGAAGAGTTTTACTTTGTGAAATAGGTTTATTATATTTTATTAGAAAAGTATTTGTCAGTAAATGAGTAGTAGTTGTTGAGATGCAAAAATAGAGAATGTCATAAACAAGTGCATAATATTTGAAATGTAACTTGACACAACTTAGACAATAGAAGTCAATGTATCCACAAAATGGTTAATGCCCGATTTCCAGAAGGCACATTTGTGATAATCTGCCATAAAATCTATAGCTGTCTCTTTTTGACAGGCAAATTAAGTAAGAAAAGATGATAGTTTGAATGCCGGAAACTGGAAATAACACTAGTTTTCTGATATATGGCTTTGTGGATTCAATAAGGCTATGGAAGGAGTTTGAAACTAGATTAGGAGTTTTTTCTAGATATTAAATTCATTTAGTAGACGGTTAAAACTGTTTTGTTAAGTGTAAAAATAAAATAAATACACTTCACGCCTTTAATCCCAAAGAGGCTGTGTATGACCCTGGCACGCCTCGCGCGCCACTTTCATCGCAAAGAGACCCTAGGCAGAGGCACTTGCTAAAGCAAGTACCCACGGTTCACCAAGCGTATTTTACCCAACGTGACAGGGGGTGAGCCCATCGCCATTATAGGGTTCACACACCTTGTGGTGTGTGGGTTTCATCACGATGTTGTCCTTCACCGTACGAGCGTTGCGTTGCGTATATAGGCTCTGAAAAATAGTCCCATTGGTACATGTCCAGTAGCCGGACTCGAACCCGGGACCTCCCGGTTACAAGTCAAGTATCCGACCAACTGGACCACAGACGCTCACCAACTGGACCACAGACGCTCTATTTAATTAATGAAATTTGTTTTGAATCTACAGCCCATCACATGCAGTGGCTCCCTTATAAACATTATATCGACAGGACAAGCCTCGTCGCCCCACATTATATCAGTGAGCATTGTTCAAACAATCGCTTGTGCAACTTAAATGGTGTCTGCATCTTCATACATTCATTTGCTAATTTCAACTTTCCAATACTAAACTGATATTCATTTCATTTTTTTTCTATTAAACATGTAGTGGTGAATGGTTAAATTTGATATCCCCATTTCGGACATGCTTCACACATCTTGGTTTGCAGTTTAATACCACATCCATACAATAGCATTGTTCCTAGATGTCACCAGCTCACATTATTTATTCATTCATATTTTCATTCTGTGTTAACCCATTTATTACAGCCTAGAGTCTAGAGTATCTTTCGGGATCCAGGTTTCGCTTTTTATAATATTCATTTGGCTTGTGGCCCTTGGAACCTCTACTGCAAACTATGCTTAGAGAAAAGATGGTAGACCCAACTTTTAGATTTTCTAACAGTGGCGTGCAATTGGAGAGGCATATGTCCAGCAGTGGACAAGTATGGGCTGATGATGATGATGATGATGAACCTGCCCCAAGGCCCCTGACTTGACCTTTGTCAAGACAGTACTGAAATTGTGATTAACATTTTGTACACTACAGTGACAATTCTGGGTTTTTTCGCTAAAATTGGTGGTAGAATGAGGCATTTTTTATTTATTGTTTTAATTTGGTTTGCTATATCCTCAAAAGATGACGCTATGGTGTTCTATATCAATCATCAATTAAACCATCTTTGGCCGCAATTTCTTGGAACAACTTCAACTATTTATTGAGATTGAAGAGATTAAAGAAGTGTCCCCTTGTATTTAGCTGTAAGTCTGTGTCTGATCTACGCAGTTATTTTATCTCTTGCTGTTATGTTATGTATGTCTGTAGTAGTGACCTCTATGTCAGAGGATGAGAGTTTAAAAATTCCTTATTGAACACCAAATATTTATTTTTTTACACAGAATTGTTATTGTAATGTATTTCTTAAATACGCTAGGTTTTCTTGACACATTTCCAACACATTGCATATGTCCTTATCGGATTACAAAACTTAGTTTTTGTGGTTACAAGAACAAATAACATTAGTATTTTTGGCTGATTATGTCTTTGCATTGTCATGTCAAAATACTCTTGTCCAATTCAATGATATTGGTGTCACGTAACTAAACTAATGAATTGATGAGACGAATACCCATCGGTTCCTTATTACCCACTGTTTAATTTCTCTAAAGACAATCAATTTCTTTTTCGGCAACAATTTATGTCTTAATTATGCCAGGACCAAATATATTTGAATATGCTTTCTGATAACGCCGATTGTATTTTAATACTTTAGGGAATCATTTATCTTACAAACCTCATTAACATATCGATGGTTGACAGCCAAAAAGGCCTAAGCGACATTTTTGTCCAAAATGAGTCGAGTATGCAGTTTGGATCGCCTTTTTTTCTGCGTCGATTTGTCTAGGTTTCATACCTTTATGACGTAGTTTGATGTCGCTTACGCGGTAGAGATTATGTGTTTTTCTCCCAAAACATTGCTTTATTTAAACTTTAAGCCACTCTGCTGTAAAATTACTTAAATGTCGCTTAGACCTTTTTGGCGGGAATCCATCGATATGTACCTACAATAATGCTTTCTTCATATTTTTAGAGTGCGGCAACACCTACTAAAGGTGTGAACAGTCACGACCAAAGAGGTCAGAAGAGGATGTCGGACGGTACTCCGAGTCAACTGCAATTACGACCTATAGCTCCGGCTGGGTAAGTGTCTAAAACCAAAAAAATACAGTGTGCCAAAGATCACATCCAAGCCATCAAGATCTTCCAAGGAAAAGACGGTTCGCTTACAGAGCAACCCGACATCAAAAGCAACCGGATGAATGCACTGCAATAAAATAATAACATTACCAATTTATTACAGCAAACTTCGTGAATTGTATAACCATCAAAAGCCGACAGAGGGATTAAGAAGACCATGTTTTTTTCCAAATTTTAAATGCCTTGCCTATTTTTTCATCGGACAGAATTGCGAAAATACTTCGAATCAATTTTGTACTTAGAATATTCATGATACAGCTGGAATTAAGTCTACGTCTCACGCTGCCGGCAACGAATCATTTGTTTCATTGGACATAAAGAAGACATGAGCATGCAAAAGTTTTCTTATATAACTATTTACCGTGGTATTCATAAAATTCGAACAGCGCTAGTGAACTGTTTGTGAAGTCCTCAAAAGCTGGTCAAATGAACGCAAATTACGTACAAATTGGTCTAACTCGATATACGTCAACTACTTAGTCAACGTTTTAACATTTTATGAATACGATGGTAATTATTTTGATTGTGTTTTAAATTGTTTCTATATGACGTTATGCTTCAGGTCCCATGTGGGTCAAGACAAGTCTTCGCGAGATGCGAGGTCGGTGGCTGCCACCACAGGTAAATGAGCCTTGGCATGAGCTTTTTGAATGATTTAGTTCACTTATGACAATAGTAAAATATTGGATTACTAGGGAATGTTAAAAGTTGGATATTTTTTGGGTCTTTTCATTTTAAAGTTTGGTGGTCTCAAAGTAAACTAAATCACAAAATTAATTTCCAAGGCTTTATATTAAAATCCCAATCTCTTAAACAGGTGCTTCGTCAGATATCTTTCCTGCTTTGTAGATCTCTCTTCTTAGGCTTGCTGTTATTTATTTGTAAGCATTTTGCGTACGTATTGCGAACTTTGGCGTCAGATTAAATTATAGATATGTAAGTTTATATTGATTAAACGCGTTTATAGCTTGAGAATATTGCCTTTATAACATGTTTTATTTCAGAAATTGCAGTGTAAGGAGATCAAGTATTATTTCGCAGAATTTGCTTTCCAGAATTTTCAGATTGACTTAGTTGCAATATCATCAAGTACTAAACTACTTATTTTTTCCTTTAGTTCCGAGAAATTGCAGCATTCATCGAACAAAAAGCGGTACTTCGTAGCCAATCTAATATTATGGGCCTAGACGTCTTCGTCGTCATTTATCTTATGGTTGGAAATATAGAGTTTATAGGAATTCACTTGTTAAATTGCTCTAATTTTTATATAGAAATGTTTTTAAGAAGCCAAACACCAACATTTTATTTGACGTGTTTTTATCGAGTCTTGCTAATTTTGTTGGTTCCGTAGATACGATGACGGTTTACGTGTGGATCCAGCCAGGAAAAGTTCGTCACTAAGAAGCTGTATTGATAAAAGCTTTTTTAAAAATCTAATGTTCTTTTCTGCGATTTTCCTCTATCCTATTTGAAAATAACGGCGTAGCTAAATGAGAAGTCGCGTATTTTGCGTAAAATTAACTTAGGTTACTAGTAATAATAATTACTCAAACGGTAAACTTGTTGAATTGCTGTCTATACTTCGTGTAAATAATGAATCAATACACCTAGTGCATCGAATTATAAAAAGTATGCATGTTTACTAACTCCGTGACCTATCACCCATATATCCCATTCGTTAACTATCCAGTGATTTGACAGGTAACAATCGTACTATCTCGTACTTTTGTCAAAGGAAAGAAAGAGATGTTGTGTCAGTATTTATGTCAAATCACTTTGAAATGTTTATCGACTGTATTGGCATAGAGATTTGATTCATTATTGAACAAGGGGGCAGTTTACTGGCGTAAAACAACATGCAGGGTAGATGACCGACACTGTTTGTAGGCTCAGGGACTTGCAATAGCGTCAGAAACTGAAGATCTTACTAATAAAATGTGAATGGCGATCGGTTGTGTTTGCGTATTTCCCCTTATATGAATATTGCATTAAAATATTATTCATCGCGAACTATTTTATTAGTAAGATCAATTGAAGGAAAAGCGTATCCATGTAACATATAGTTATACTTAGCGGGAATTGTAAATGGATAGCTGACATATGTAATGTTTCAGACGCCCCATGGCATACGTTTTACGGACTTTGCACAAGTACCTAGTAGCGGGATGTACATACACATCAAAAGTGTCTAGGGATCAAGAAAATGATGAGCTCTAAAAAAATCGAATTTATTTAAATCTAATCTAATCTTCTGGATTGGTCCTACCTAATTCCCCATGCCTGTATCAATGTCTTATCACCACATTTTCAATAAATTATGAATGAATTCAGTTTTTGTAAAATATATTCTTGATTGCAATCTTCTGAAATGTACTTGATCCTTAGACCCTTTTGATGTATGTAGTTCTAAATCCTATGTTGGTAATAAATTAAAATTTGCTCTAGCAAAGGCTAAGCACAGCGCAATTAAAAAAAATCTATTACAACAATTTGGCGTAGTAAACTTCTGCTGTTCCATGCGTATATTTTTTGCTCATTAACACAAGGCATAATTATGAAAAAATCTAGTCTTATTAGCATCTGAATATCATCTTTTTTAAAGCTATTCTAGAATGGAGGCTTCGAGCGAGGTGTTGCAGCGAACTCCGGTACTTGAAAATACATATTTATTACTTATTTTAGATATAAACAAGAGAAAATGTATAGGACTTGAAACCTATAAATTTTCTAATGTCAGAAAGAAAAGTACGCACATCGGCAGACCTTCTTAATATTTATTATAATTCAAGATGCTGTTGTTGAAATGCAGTCCAAGATCTACTCGAGATTTACTCGTCGTAATACAATACTTTTTCAACAGATGGCGCTGCTGGTGATGATCACGTGATCTTCGAGTTTACGCCTTAGATTAAGTATAATAATTATAGTATTTCTTTTATATACAGAAAGGAGACGCGAAGGAGACCAGTGCTGTTTTAAATTCTAGCGTAAATTGCAGTTAAGCGTATCTAAAATAAGCATTAAGCGGGAAAGAAACGACAATATTTTATTTTAATGTGATGTAATCTGTACAGTTAGAGAAAACTCCGTGGTCTCTATGGGGATGAAGATCAACCCGGCGCACGGTACCATAATACACGTGTCTTCCGGACAACAGACTAGGTGGGTACTAACTACTATTTCGATCTTAGTATTTGATTTGTTATTGCAATTGTAGGGTTGTGTTTTATGAAGTGGATAACCAATAAAAAATAACCAAATAATGTCAAATCTCTTTCTTTGGTTTAGTCGATCTCAGTAATTTTGTTTGGACAAAACTAATGTTATTCGGTTTATTTCTGTGTAAAATGGGTTGTAAGGGTTTGACCCAAGGATTGTTGGGCTATGGGTGAACCACTTGTCGTCAGTATTATTATAATTTGTCCATGTAGGAGACAGCATATCGCCAGTAAATATATTTATTAGATTAGGTCATGAACAATTACTCTAAATGTGGAATTAATTGAACACTGACTTACATATCTTAATTTATCTGTCACAATCAGCTTATCGACGAGCGGCGTGAACCCGGAAGGTGGAGGGGGCATGTACATCCGTCAGATCGACCGCAACGCCATCCAGATCCAGGCCAGCAAGGACGGACAGAAGGATGCCACTAAACTGCAAGCCGCAGCACAAAATGTACAGATGATCACAGTCCCACAGGGAATGACTGTACTGCAAAATCCGCTGAACATTGGACAGATGCCTATGCTCGGACAACACAATAGCCAAGTCTACATGATACCAGCTAACCAGCCCAACCTAGTCCAAGGTGGACTCCCCCACGGCTTGATAGGCCAACAAGTTCTTCAGCCGGGACAGAACGTGACTGTGATGCAGCCCAACCAGCTCGGCGTACCCAACAGCGTCCAGTACAATGTGCCATTCATGCCGATGAACATGCAGCCTAACGCTCAATACGTTTCTACAGGGATCAATCTCAACACGCCACTGTCAGCTCAACAGTTGAACGCGGCGCTTGCGGGCCAGCAACTGACCAACCAGAATCTTGTGTCAGGAGCTATACCCATAGTACAAACACCTACCCCCGGTTCTCCAATGACGAATACAGCGCAGACACTGTCCGCGTCGCAGCCGCAGCAAGTGCAGCAAATATTGACGCAAAACTCGTTCATCACTCCCACCAGTCAGTACACGAATTTGCCCCCACAGTATGTGATGCAAACGAACGCAAATAATACTATAACTGTGCCCGCAAATGCAAATATTCAGTACAACTTGCAGCAGGCCACAATACAAAATCCTACGAGCACAGCCAACACGGTCGCTCAAGCGAGCGCCACCAATGAGTCCGAGACGAACGCCAACGCGACCACAAATCAGAACAGCTACATCACATCATCATCGCAAGAAAACGGCTATCAAATCCAGAACAATCAGAACATACAGACTCAGAATATGACTGCACAAAATACTATGCAAAATCAGAATCAAACTAGTTATACCAACGAGAGCACGGCGGCCCAAACGCCGGACTACTCTGCGAACCAGGCGAACAACGCGCAGAGCTACCCGGCCAACGGCAACACCCAGGCCAACTACAACGTGAACCAGGCGGCCACGACGCAGGCCGCCACTTACAACCAGTCCAACGGCGCGACGCCGCAGCCGCCGCAGACCTACGCCGCGCAAGCGACCAACGTGCAGGCGCAGCCGGTCGCGCAGAATAACTTCTCCCCCTCGGCGACGCCCACGCCGAACCAAACTTACGCTAACGTTCAGAACATGGCGTTCCAGCAGAGCCCGGGGCAGCAGAACCCGTACCCTAACGCGACGGGCAGAACATGGCGGCTTACGCCAACAACCAGTACGCGTACAACATGCAGGCGGCGGCGGCGGCGGCGGGCGGCGCGCGGCCCTGGTTCCGCGCGCGCTACGCGGCGCCGGCGGGCTCGCCCTACGCCGCCGCGCCGCCCGCCCCGCACGCCCCGCCCGCCCCGCACGCGCCCCACGCCCCGCCCGCGCCCTACTCCTACTGGCAGGACACGTGAGACGACCTGCACGCGCTGCTCGAGCCCGCCTGGCTCGCCGAACAACTCGACTGATTATGTGACTACTTCGCAACAATAGTATTATATTCATAGTTTTTATCTGTACATAACATTGTAGATAGCTTTATAATGAAGATGATTTATAAACGAAATATAAGAATATTTCTGCAACATATGTGTTGTTCTTGTGGGTCCAGATTTAGGGCATTAATAATTAACAGGATCTTTTTTTAATTAGGTCATCATTAGGTAGTTAGGGTTTTTAAATATTTATTTCAACTTGGTGCCAACATAATACTATTACTTCTATATGATAACTTAAAGAAAAGAACCGACTTCAAGCAGTAAAATTTGACATATATGTGGTTTTCTCATTGATGCCATTGTCAGAACTGAACCAAATCAATATGGGACCAAACGGGAAGCACCATCTTTCAAATAAAAAAAAAAACATCCAAATCGGTTCACCCAGGCGAAAGTCCTGTACCTCAGAACACAAAGATAAAAAAAAATACAGACGAATTGAGAACCTCCTCTTTTTTTAAGGTTAAAAATGTTAGCTGCCATTTTTGTACTAAAGGGTTCTTTTCTAATTATAATATGGAAGTGATTGTCATATAGACGCTTTTTTCCATGATTAGAATGATTTATCTATTACCAGTCCATTCAGAAGCTATAATTACAGAACATTTATTCATCCCTCGCACATTGCAATTTTTTTTTCAAATAGGTAACACATAATACAACAAAACCTTAAGATTTTCTCATGGATTTTAGATTCTAATGACATGAATCCTAACTACGTGGTTTCGCTAAAAGAATATCAGTATAAGAAAATGTGGACGTAATACAATAAATGTAGTGTGGGATAAAGGCAGGTTTACGTTAGGTCAATTAGTTTAGACTAAGTGGGAATATGTTTCTCTTTGTAGTATTAAGGGTTAAGTAAAGCAGACGCACACAAATACATTTATTTCTCACTTATAGAACTGTCTAACATTGGTTATATTCAATAACAGTGAATCGAAACGACGAATTGTGTCATTCATTAGTCATACTCAGTAAAGTCAGGTAAATGTCATATAGACTGACAAACGACAGTAATAAAAGCACAAAGTGCATAAAATAAAATATTACCTCGCTGGTTTATTAAGCGTTCGATTCTAACTGCACGAATTTAAGCATTATCTCCTAAACATTTAAGCGTACCTTCCTTTAGATACCTACTTAGCCTGAAACATGAATACCGATAATCGGTACCAAGTAACGGCATCACTGTTTATGCTGAAAGAGATTAAACGTCGTCAAGAAAGAGTTAACCGAGGCTACCAGCTGTTGAAGCGGAAGGCCGAGGCCCTGCGACACCGCGGTCGGCAAGCTGCCACAGAGCTGACCACCACTCAGGCTATTCTGGGCCGCACCTTGAGGGAAGCCTACATATCCCTAGCAGCCGTTAAATTCACTAATGGAGAATCTAATGCGCTGGTCTTGGAGAATATTGGCCAGGTAATGATGATTTTGGTCGGTCTATTGCTTGATAATTATTTAGAGCACATCTAAATTCCGAAATCCATACAAAATAGATCTGTATCTATTCAAGGTACACCTAACAGGATCATAGAACCCCCACGGTTAGGTATACCTCACCAGCATTTGGTACGAAAATCCTAACAGTTTACCAAGCGTATCTAACTCAACGTGATAGGTGATGAGCCTATTGCCGTTATAGGGTAGGTATGAGCGTTGCCCACAGCTCTGAAAAAGAAACCCATTGGTAGGTACTTGTTGGTAGTAAGTTGGTAAAACCACACCTAGGCTGTTAGATGCTTCAAGTACCCGACCTCTTAGTAGCGCACATACGTTCAAGTATTACATAAGTTGTTGCCTACCTAATATTAAGACTAATCTCGCCCCAAAAGATTATGTACATATAGCTATACCTCGCCAATTGTTTTCTTATGCGAAAATGGTTCTAGGCGCAAGTACGCGTACAGCGCATTCCAGAGAACATATCAGGCGTGAACACGGTATCCCTGCAAGTCGTGGAGGACATCACGGCCAGCGACGCCCTGCGGTACGCCGGCCTGGGTGCCGGCGGACACCGGACCTCCGAGGCCAAGCGGGTCTTCCGACAGGCCCTCATCATACTCGTGAAGTTTGCCTCGCTGAGGTACACGTGCATATTGCTCGAAGTGGCAATTAAATCTACTTTACGGTGAGATGTTTTTACTTTCGTACGGCGAGTTCCTATATCTCGTTACTTACATTGCATCACGATATCTGCAAATTAAAATCAGATTTACATTGATACTGGATTAGTGCAAAAACGTTCCCGCTCCCCAGAGAACGGGCAGCAGCGCTCTCTGTGAGTTAAACCACAACACCACTGCGATCGCCAATCCGCCTGCCAAGCGTGGCGATTACTGGCATGTCACCCCAAATGACGGATCTCACTGGGGGAGGCCCTCGTCCAGCAGTGGACGTTATGTGGCTGATGATGATGATGATGATGTAAAAACGTTTAAATCCAGAACAGCGTCCATTGTACACCGCACGATCGGAATGCAACACATGTTTTTGCTACAAAAGGTTTGGAGCGATCCCATGATGCTGGATTCAGCTACCTACTGGATCTCTGTAAATTAGCCGATTTTTGTAGCATCTTCGTTTTAATGCAGAAAAGTGAACGGGATCGAGAAGGTGATCCTGCCAAAATTGAAGAACACAGAAACATACATATTGACGGAGATAGATGAACGCGTAAGTTGCTGTAACACTTAACGGTGAAATATAAATATTGCAATATATAAGTAGGTATAATAGTGAAAAGTGGGCATTTGCTTGGCAAGTGCCTCTGCCTGTTCTGATTCACTTCCATCACGAATTAGTTTAAAAGCTTGTCTGGGAGTCTAAACATCCAACAACTTTAGATAGATAGGTACATTACATACATGTTACTAAGGGCTTGGTGCCTCGTATAGAATGTAAAATTAACGTTCATAATATAATTCCTACAGGGGCGGTAGTCAGCACCTTCACCGTATTGACCAATTAAGGAAATGTCTAATGTCTGTAATCTGACTATGACCTAATAGATAAGCGTGTACCATCGAAAACCACATCACTAATCGGTAATCAATCGTAGTAGGTATGTCAATTGCGGTTTAGTTGGGAAAATAAGTATCACGATCACGGCATTTTGTGGGTCGACCCTCAGTTAGATGAACGGAAGACACACGGGCAGCGATAAGACCTCTTTACTAATCGCACCCGATCGGCTCTGGAATCATAACATGAGAGAAGCTCATGCCCAGGTACGGACGTCCCAGGCATGGTTAGGATAATTTCTTCCCCCATAATTTTCTCAGGAACGAGAAGAATTCCACCGTCTTAAAATGACCAAAGCCAAGAAAGTTCGTGCGCAGGCGCGGGCCAAGATCCGCAAGGACGTAGCCAAGGCTGCGGCCAGCTGCGCCAACGACGACGGTGACAGCGCCAGCAGAGATTCTAGTTGGTATACCTGACTTCTCTTAATATATTATAACTTGGCTACTTATTGTAATATCGGTATTATGATCATCTTGTCTTCATCAGATGAAGCTTCCAAGTATTCACACGCATGTTTTTTTTTTACAATAAGCTTATGTAGCTGTAGTATGCTACAGCTACGTAAAATCCATTTCTTAATTCGAAGAACCAATGACAGTTCCCATGCGTACAATATGATACTTTATTCCTACGTAAATTAAACTGAAAATTGAATACAGACAGTTAATGAATGGGACATGGACAAATTTTAATACAATAAAAAATACTTCATCATCATCATCATCATCATAGCTGGTTAATCGCAAAAAGCGGAGATTAATTTCCTTTGGTACGTCAAGAGTACACCATGTACCCCATCCTGTCACAATAAATAATAGGTTACATCAAATTAAATCAAAAATGTTTGCGAAACTCGAGTAAGTCATAGTTGCGTTATTTCTTTGGTATCATAGCCGAGTGATTTTCTCGAGCTTTGCAAACGATTTTACTTTGACCTTGTGAAAGATATTCTGTGGAGCGCATACGGTAAAGAGGCATCGCAAAGGTTACCTTCGTGTACGTTTACCCTCTTATCTAGCTAGATGTTCTTCGCTTTAGTTCTACATTAAAACCATCGTTAATTACATCACAGGCGCGAAGCTCTACTCCCGCTCAGTCCAGCTACGCTCCCTGGAGTACCTGACAGGCGTGATTCACTCGCCCAGCTCCCGGCTCTCCTCGTCCACTGAGCCCTCCGGCGACTGTCGGCCCATGACACACCCCCACTATTGGGATGACGAAGATCTGCTGTTTTAGTTGCTGAAACCGTTTTTAGGATAGCGAAGTGCAATTGAATAAACTTGTAGTTTTTTATTATTTGTGCTGTAGTTTAATTTTTTTAGGTCGAACCGAAATTAATTTTCTGGTCAATTTGGGCACTTAAATGTTCTGTAGATAAGTATATGTTGGTATACGTACTTATGTATGTATGTAGGTATTTCGGCAACATATTATGGATACAATCAAAACATAAACATATCAATAACAACAATGCCTAGTGAATTTTAAAGGACATAACTACGACATACATTCACCAAGGAAAATTTATATAACGGATAATCAGAATTTTTGGGATAGGGTATTCCATACGCATTTGAAAGTATGGTGTCCTTTAACATCTGAAAAATAATAATGTCTATTACAGGTCACTTCGTATAAGGTCGGCCCCATACATTCGGAATTTTCCGTACGGAATGCGGCGATTCAAGTGAAATCGAAATATCAAATTCACGTAACAATAGTTGGGAGCATTTCTACTTGAATCGCAACATTACGAACGGAAATTTCCGAATGTATGCAACCGACCTAAAGCTGAAATAAGTTTGCTTCAGCAATCAGAAAAAGGCTTGTCTCTACATTTAGGTTTGGGTCGATAAAAATGTCATTCATTGTCATTTTTGGGCTCACCCCCTGTCACGTTTGGTTAAATACGCTTGATGAACCGTGGGCATTTGCTTAGCCAGTGCCTCTGCTTACCCCGCTTAGGAATTAAAAGGCGTGATTGTACTTTTTTACCCTTGCTGCCTGATCCCTTCGAAATAAAATGCAAGGATTATCAACTGTTTTTGGTTTATATTTCTAAAAAATGTGATATGCCATACTGCAATGACTGGAGTATATATCATATAACAATCTATATTATGATTTGTCGTGACTACTCGTTTATTGTAAACAGTGAATAGGAATCTATAATGTTTCTGTCATGATCACAATTAACTTGGGTTTTCACAGATCTGTAAGGCTATACCGACTTATATAACTCTTATATACAATACTTGGTAGACACATAATTTAATAATATAATTAAATCAAGTTTACTAAAAATCATAATCAATATAAAAAACGGGCCTAGTCTCAGTAGTTCGGAATTTGTCCCGTTAGTTAAAAATGAACAGCATGTTCAAGAATTTACCCTAAGTTAGGAATTTACCTAGTATAGTGTATATCAGACACGCGTTTCCCGGTATCCACACTAGGGGATTTATTTGGGATGACAGATACAGGCGGGTGTCAAAAACGGAACTACCGAGACTAGAGGAAAAACTGGGGTAATACCCATTTGTTATATAGAACTTGACGTTATCCGATGACATTATTGTGTTCGTCCTTTTTCTTTCTCAAGGAACAGCGGGACAGGGAATATTATAGAATAAATTGGGACATAGCTAAAACTGTAGAGGGCGTAGTTTGCCTTTTATTAACGGAGCGTCTATCTCTTGACTATTTTTCATACTCATAAGTACTTTGGTACAAAATATAATAAGAATACACATTGTTTTAAACTCATTAGACACAGAAGCAGCTGTAGAGGGCAAGTGACATGGAAAGCATTACCAGTCACATGGGTAAGTATAAAACAAAGTTTGTTTTTAAATCGTCAATTTAAAAAACGGGTATTCACAAGTTACTCCGGTTCTACAGAACAAGTGAGACTCCCATTAGTTCTATAGATGATTATAAGAACGACGAAATATACAGCTATTGTTCTTTGTATTTTAATGTAGTTTAAAAATTAAATTTATGTATTGAACTACATTTGGTTTTAGTGGGAAAATTACTTCAGCTCACCTTTGCCCCAACTTTCTGTGAATCTCACTGAATGACTTAAGAAAGTATAATCAATCGTTAACTATAATCTACAGATACTTAATGAACAATAATAAAATTGTTAGAAACAAAACATGGTCGTGTACAAACTAGACAAAAATAATAACGACTAGCTTACATACTAATATCTAAATTAATCTTACATTACTTTACCGTTAGGATTTAAGACTAGAAAATCATTATTACTGATTGCGATGAAGACTTACCCTATTCGGAACATAATGGTATGAGGTTAGGATGATATTTAAGAAAAAAAAAATATACTGCGTCTAAAGACCCCGAGCAATGGTCTTTTTTTTCTGCAACGTCGCCATAGTAAAGTTGTACATATTGATAAGTCCAGCAAAGTTATAAGAACAATCTCGAAGTCTTTTTACACGCAGTAGAGTACAGACATTTAACACGTCATTTGTCATATAAAGCAAATGGATAGAACACCTGTTGTCAAATTATTTCTTTTGAAGACGTTGTAAACTACAAGTTTCTGTCTAAATAAAAAGAGCTTTTCACAAAATATTATTATGTAAATTTCTGTTCAGAAAACACAGATTAGTGGTCAGTTTTTTTCAGAAATACTTTTTGTTTACGATACAAGAACGTAAATATTTTGCTTTATATTATTGAAAATATAGCAGGAACATGTAGCATTCAAATAATAGACTTCAAAATAAAAAAATAACAATAATTACAAGTGTGCAAGCTGGTATAGGTTTATATGCAACTTTATCCGTGCTACTTAATTTACATTAATTTTAAATATTACTTATATCTCACCAGTCATAAGTTATCGCCCTGTCATATAATTTAACACGTCATATTTAAAACCACTTTACCCATAAACATAGTTACACCGAGTAAAAGCAAAACTATTTTACTGTCCCTTACGAAACTGACAAAGTGCGAAGAGGACAGAATATGAACTTTATATTGCGGAAGTATAATTTTATAATCATATTTTTAACCCTTCAAGTGCGGAAACTGACATGTGACTTCGGATTTGACATTTATGATTTAAATCTGATTCATGGATTTTACGATGGCCGGCGCTCTCGGGTCGTCAATCGACGAAAGCGCACAAAAAATTGTACAGATCGCCAGCTCTCCCCTGGCGCTTGAGCAGTTAAAGAATCGAGTTGTCTTTGTTTGTCACTGTCTTTATTTTCAATGTTTATACGGCGTTTTACGGCACGTGTAACTGTACCGAAACGTCGAGGAAATCACAAATATAAGCTGAATTATTAATTCTGCATAATACATTTAACTTTTTTTTAAGTAAATCCGTTTAATATATTAGTGTAGTTTTTATATCACTACGATACTAATCTAAGTACATTATAATTTTTCACAAAAGTATTTATTATTTTCATATCAACCGCTACAACGTTTTACCCTGATTAGTTTATTTACTTATTATTTATACTCAATTCAATGCTAGGAAGTGAGGTAGAAATATGTATGAGAAATGTAAGGTAATTTAAATGAACCTCTACAGTTTTTTTTACATTTCAACGACAAATAATGAAATTAAATACTTTTCATATTATGTAGTATATAAATATGCAAACCATATGCGTATGAATGAATACATATGAATCGGTTCGTAATTCGTTTTTGGTTTTTCCTATTTGACTGTTTAAGGCCCTTTAAGGCTATTTACATTTAAACAATGTGTGGATGTTTTTCAGAGAATCTAAGCACTTCTATTGTCCGGGATTGCCTCGTTTGGCACTAATTGTATTTGGCTTTAAAACAAATAGTATAACGATACAACTCTCCAAAGTATTGGTATTTTTTTAAAGTCGCGGGTTAACAGAGCGGAGATACGGGAGCGTCTATCGTAGAGGCTCCGCATCCGCGATGCAAACTGAAATGTCACAGTAATTGACAATTGTCTGTTTATGGTCGTCGCTTACTTGTTTGAAATAAAAAAAAAGTATTGACAGGGACATTGAAGAGTAAATGACTTATCAATCAATAAATTAACAACACTTTTACACTGCTGTGTTTGCTTCGATCGCACGCACGTCTAAGTGGTGCAGTTTGCGTAAATTAAGTAAAACACGAGTTAAAATATAACAAAAAAGAATAATAAAACGAAATTATATATCACATATTTAAGTATGAGTTGACAACGAAATTAACTTCAATAGTTTCTTTACAAAATATATACCCCTATTTATGGACTTGAAATAAGATACACAACGGTAAATAGAGTTCTGTTTTAAAAAAAAAACATCTCTTTTCTTTTATAAGTGATTTAGTTATATAAATGTCCATTAAGAAGGTTTAAGTATTAACCATGATTTATAGTTATAATATGCATTTGTATTAAAATTCCACAAAGCTTTAACAATGTAATTATACCGTGTTAGGTCTAGAAGTAAAGAACACATTGTCAGCGGTTTACAGACCATTCTCGATTCTATTACTTGTGAATAAGGTGCACAGTACTAACGCACTAGCGTTAGCCGTTACAAGGACACACATCTGGATCTTTCAAGTATTCTATCTACGTATTGTGCGGTATTGCCGTGTGGTTACGGCGAATAGAATACATGTTCACTACCTTAGCCCTTTTTTCCCTTCATGGGGGTCGTAAGAGGCGAACGAGGGAACTCTCCAGAGGCCGGCCAACAGCGCTCTCTGTGAGTTAAACCACAACACCACTGCGATAGCCAACCCGCCTGTCAAGCGAGGCGATTATTGGTATTTGCACCAATTGATTTTGGAATTCATTAGGAGAGGCCCTCGTCCAGCAGCGGACTTCATGTGGCTGATGATTGATGATGTAGGTTGTTAAAAGTATTTATGCCTACGTTCGCACCGAGATGTTTTGTAACATCTCTCTTTTGCGCAGGGAAAACCGCGAGGAGTGACAAAGACTGATAGATGTTTCATACATTCCGGTCGGTGCAAACGTAGGCTCTGCCATCCAAAACACGGGGTATTCTAATTTTAAGGTCAGATGGCAGTGCGTAAAATGTTTTAGCATATGCATCATCTACTTAATCAAAGTGACGGTTATTTTAACAGGAGACTTCTGAACTACCTTTTACAGCTGGGCTGGTCAGAATACGCGTATAATAGACCATTAAACACGGGAAAGGGATAATCATATAGTGCTGTAGGAAACAATTGTATTCACAAGTACAGTGGTTGTTTACCTCTAGGCCTATAACACGAGTCACACCTACACAACACAATGACGTTTTAACATTATAAACACTCTTAAAATATATTACTTTTTTATACTTACATTTCTAAATATTCACTCTGATATATTTGAATTCGGAGATTATTCAAGAAGGAAGAGATGCGACGACAGTCTAGTCGTTGGTTGAAGCTTACTTTAGTAATTTTAAACGAGTATCATTAATTTTCAATTATTTTTAGAGAACTTTCAGTTTTTATTTTTCTAACACCCATTTTTTTCTTCTTAATGCCATATAAATTTCTCGTTCAACTTGTACAGGGCTCATATCTTACGTATAACTAACTACACAAGGTAGAAAAATTACATTCCAAACAGAGTCAATTAACTGCGAGAGTTAATTCTCATCAATCAATCCGTCAATACTCTCTGTTTTATCAATACCACTTAATATAATATGCACTCCAACCTCACCTGAGACAATACAAAACTAAATGAATATAATACGAAACCGCACGCGGCACCTATACATAATTTCAGTTGTAACTCGATACTATATAAGTACTTATATTCAATCAATCAATACGTTCGACAGCTCACTGTAGTTTACTGCAGGCGGAACAGTAACCGTTGTTATCCGGACTGCCGTAGTACATGCATAAGGGAGCTTTGCAGGGTTGCGGGCTAGGCGGGCGGTCGTCGTAGAACGTTGATTTGGACAAGTAAAGTGTTCGGTCGTTGCGCGAGGGCGGCGGCCGCGCGGCCATGTTCCGGGCGTTCTCGTGCGCGTTGTCCGAGGCCTCCGCGTAGAACTGCGACCGACCCGTGCCGTAGCGGGGCTTCGACGGGGCCGCGTCCCCTTCTTTGCGAGATTTCTCCGCTGTGTATCTGTAACGAGATCGTTGTTTATAGTCATTATTACATATTGTAACTGTATGTTGTACTACACACATCAAAAGTGTCTCGTGCGGAATGTCAACATTTGCTAAGTATGTCTTGTTTGCTTGGCAATAATTTCTTAGGATTAAACTCTCGATAAATTTATAAGAACTACAACAATCGGTATCAAATGTAATGCTTTCCTATGCTACGATTATCTTATGATTTTTGTTATTAGGTACTGTTTGTGTTAAATAATTTTGTTTTGTATTTCGTGAAAATTAAAAGTAAAAACTACGCGAAATCACAAACAAGTTCATAAATAAAATAACTCACGCGATCCAAGCTTCGTTCAAGTAGTTCTTAACCATTTCCTCTTGAACTGGCGCTCTGGCCGCCATCACGCGACAACACAGCACCTCGTACGTGGAGGGCCTCCTCACCAACTCTTCAGGGTTACTCTGGCTGCCACTCTTAGCGCCCAACTTGGCCATTGAGCCGAAGTTCTTCTTCAATTTACTGCTCATCGATCGTCCGATGCTACCGAACTGTTTCGCCACCGAGTTCATTTGCTTGGAGCTTTTAGTCGATAGTGCGTCGAGTGACCTGCGTAGTTCAGCAGGAGGTGGGTCGTACGTGACGCACTCGACTCGCTCTAAGTCAAGGTAGGCGGCAAGCATGGAGGATTTCTGGAACTCGTCCGGTAGTAGGTTGTTTATGGTTCTCTGGTCCGGATCCACGTCCCAGCGGAAGTCCTCGCCCGGGTCCACTGCGAAGCTGGACAGGAAAATGAGACAAGTTATAAAATTATTTGGACGAAGATATTATTTTAGTTTACACTTTCGTGGACACTCAACTTAAGACATAGGAGTTTTACAACCAATTCTCTACAATTCTGCAATGCGTCGTACGTGTACATCTTACATAGTTATTTTTGTTGTAATTAATAGTGCAAACTAAAATGGTAATAGATAACACTGTAAGTGATTAGATTAGGACAGTTGTACAACTTGTATTCTAGAGCATCACTAGTTCGACCAGACAAACGTTGTTCAACAGGTTGAACAATTGTATCAGAGGGCAAATAAATCTGACTGAACAGCCATTATTTCGAACCACCAAATCTAACCGAAATTATTGAAATTTTGCTCTCTGACTGCATCGAGTTGAATGTGCTAAACGTTATAAATTAATCACTACATTACAATATGACTGTTTCAGACAATCAGTTCTTAGTATTCTTTATGGTGTCTATATCATATTGTGAATCACGACCTTTGCTTGCAATACATACAAAAAGACGATTCGTAAAAATTTCTGGTGACATATTATACATCTAATAACTACTACAAACAGTAAAACTATACCGTATGGGCATATCAGCGCCGCCAACAGTCTGCAAAGTAACCAGTCCCCCAGCGGCCGGCAGAGGCTCCGTCGGGGCCAAGGCTGAGAAATGTCCCGCGTCATACGCCAGGAGTATGGGCGCCCTACTGCAGTAGATCGGGTCGATTTCCAGCGGCAGATATATGCCGCCGAATGGGATCGGTGCTACGGGATCCCCGCGGAAATCCTGCAAAAATTAAAGTTGAAAGGGTTGTAGAGAATTTATAGGCTAAATAGATTTTTTTAGACTTGGTTTCACTTTGAAAATAAGTTTGGTTGTCGAGGAAAACATTACGCTTTTAATTTGCTTCATTTATTTCAATTAACACTGTTTAAAAAAAGTAACCACTATCGAAATAGGAATATAAGACCTCACCCTATGTCAATTAATATTCTGTTTTGAAATCTCACAGTATCACTAATCTACTCAATAAACTGCATTCAATTTATCTGTTGCATAGTTTTAAAGCAATCTAAACATACATAGGGACAGAACGGGAGGGCAACTTTGTTTTATACGTATGTAGGAATCGACACGATGCGCGGGTCCTTAGCCTTGAGCGAAGAATAGGGTTACGGCCCCCCTGCCTGTCATAAACAGGCGGCAGGGAGGTATGGGTCCCCTCCTGCCGCCCAACACCGCAAAAGTGCAAAAGAGAGGGGGGGGGGAGTTGAAAAAGTTCCCTGCGCATCTAAGGACGCAGTGCGAGGTTGACACCGGTGCGTTCTTTGGAGTCACCGTCACGATTCGCCTGGGTCTACTATACTGATTAAAGTAGTTAGACAATAATTAACAGGGATAATCCCACCACCACCCAAGCCCTACCTGCCTCTCGGCGTACGGGCCATTCTCTGGAGACGTGCGCATAGTTAGACAATAAAGTTACCCTCAAAGCAACATCAGCGAAGACCAGCACAGGTCGCCTCATGACGTGCGCCAAGGCGAAGACGTGCAGCTGCTCGAGGCCGTGGTAGTGCGGCGCGGCCGAGGGCAGGTGCGGCCGCGGCTCGGCCGACGCGGCGCGCACGCACTCCGCCCACTCGCGCGACCACTCCGCCTCCGTAGGCGAGAGTCCAGCTCCTCGGAGAGACATCCACTCCGACCACCGCCAGCGACGCTTTATTGCCTCTGTGTGGGGAGATTTAACATTGAATTTGAAGCACGAGTGTTGGTTGTAGGCTTTTTTTCCATACCCAACGTGGGTATTTTCAATATATTTTTAATTTGACATAAGACAGCCCAGCTCCACGGAGAGACATCCACTCCGACCAGCGCCAGCGACGCTTTGTTGCCTCTGTGTGGGGAGATTTACCATTGGATTTGAAGGACGAGTGTTGGGTGTAAGCTTATTTTTCATATGCACGTTCCTTTTCAATATATTTTTTTAATTTGACATAAGTTGTCACTGTTGTGTTCTATCTTTTCTTTGTATTTCGCTTTTATCTTTCTGTTTTTCAGTTTACTAATGTTTTTAATATGACTTTTCGATACATAGGTACTTCGTCTTTAATTTTGGCGGTGCCTAACTATTTTGACTGAACTATTTCGAAATAATAACTCAGGTAATCAATAAAGAAGGTGTCAGCTTTAAATTGGGCACCATACTGATATTTCTGCATTAGATCAAAGTTACGGGCATTAAGAATTATGGACATGCTGAATTTGTCGAAAGAACCACTAAATAAGACCCGCTCATTTAAAAACTAACTTGCTCCGCTCATTTAAAAACTAACTTGCTTCTTTACCTGTATCACACAATTTGAAACTAATCTCAGTCTGTAAAACTTCATTGTTACCTTTAAAATACCTGGAAGAAATCACCCTGAGCTTATCGCTAAGATCGCTTTTGCAAATTTTACCATTCTCAATTTTGTAATGTTTTTTTTTCGTAATGTATAGTGTGCAAAAACAGTTCATTAATTAATTTCTCTTTCATTAGGAACTATGATCAGTGTGAACCTAACTTTATATTTGTAATTCTACTAAGTAGAGTGGACAAACTATGCCAATGTCTCACCTAATACTACATAGTAATAGTTTAAACCGGGTATTATTATGGCGCGAAATTGACAAAGGATAAGCATTCAGCTTACCTTCATCGCTCGACGTTTCGACACAGTTACATGTGTCGTGCTCACGAGCTGAGGACAGCGTCTGCTCTTGTATTTGCATCGCACTAGCATCGTAGCGGCAAACGATATGCATCGCTGTATCACTACAGACGACAATGAAATGAAAGTATGGAAATCAGCCAATACACATCGTTTGCCGCTACGATGCCAGAGCGATGCTAGTAGCAGAGTGTAGTACACTTGTCCCCCAGGTCTTTAAATAATGATTTAGTACTACCAGTAGCGTGCACTAGCTTTTACGACAAGGTAGGCAGTAATCCACAAGGATCGACACCTATGTATAGGTGACTTGTCTTTACAAAATATAGGCACCTACATATCTACTCACCCACAAAACACGGGACCTTTGTTAGGCTATGTCGTGAGTACATCAAAAATAGGATCTAGCAATTAGCTATTATTAGGTCGTGTAGCCAAAATACTTAGTTAGGCAGTGTCTTTTTGCCTATATGGTGTGCACGCCACTGAATACTACATAACCCACTTACCAGTATACTGTCCAGCATCGCCACTGAGCGCACCCTGTACCCTGGTCCTCAACGCGAGCAGCCGGTCGTGGAACCCGTAGGCAGCCAGCGATGCAGCATGAGGTAGACAGTTGCCATCGCCTGACGTAGCCAACGGCAACAAACGAGGTGCACCGGGTACTTTGCCCCGCCACCAGTTCAGTATGTCAGCTGATTCCAGGGTCACCAACGTGGCCGTCTCCAGCAGGTCCTTCTCGAGGTACGTCCTGTTTGACAAGAGAGTAAGTGGAATTGGAAATGTGGATTACTAAATTGCATACATGTGTCACCACCCCAGCCCAACTTTTCCTTTGACTCTGTGAGTTAAACCACAACACCACTGCGATCGCCAACCCGCCTGCTGCTTAGCGTGGCGATGGTTCGTCCCCCCCCTCAAGCGATCACAGAAATCATTGAGGGAGGCCCGGATGAGCATCCATGTTGACTAAATTGCATTATACATATGGAAATATTTATTTGAAAGCCGACAACTTTGTCCAATTAAAAATATTAATTTTATGTTTTTATATTTTCTCGTGTATTAAGAGAAATTGATCCAGCCGTTCTCGAGTTTTACGCTCAGCAATAACGTTTAGCTACTCAATTGTATATTATAGATTTCTAAATGTAGAAGAATTAAGGGCCACTACGGCATTCCACGTGTAAAGTATCTCTTTAAAACTTTAAGTACTGTAATAAAATACAAAATTAATTCCCAAAGGCCCCAGCTCTTATAAAAAAAACAGACTACATTATCAATGATATCTACCTCTACCCAACTCGTAATGGGATAACAGACATGATTCATAGTCATTAGTCCATAAAAATACCAAAACTCAAATGTTGTTGATAAAGCAGTATTTATGTTATATCTATATTTACAATATTGTTCTTTGTGCCGTGTCTATACATATTTGGCACGCCGAGATAGTGAATATGACGTCACGGCTCACGTCGACCAGTCTATCGCTACACCAGTACGAACTGACCTTTACAGTACTAGCATTAAGATATAGATTGGCGTCCATACGGTTTCGTTCACCAGCAAACACCTGGTAGGTTCAACCACCTATGCACCTGACGATTGAAGATAATGGTTCTTCCGAAATGGTTTCTGTCACGAAGTGAATTTGATAGTACGATATTCGGTTGCTGTTGACTCTTGTGGATAAGATAATCGCAAAATAGAATACTACTCCAGTGGACTAGTATGGGCTGGATCATGATGATGAGAATGCTAATTAACACATTGGCGGACAGTAAAATAGACACAATAGATTTTTTATTGTTACGATGCCTATAGACGTTCACTGTCCGGGAAAGGGTTAATCTATACGCACATACATATTGCGTGTAAAAGAACCCCGAGCAATAGCCTTAGGAACGTTGTTCGGCTCGTCAATATGAACAACTTTTACTATAGCGACAATGCGGGGAAATAAAAAAAAAATAGATTTACCATACAAAATAGATTTTTTTTGCCATGTGAGTTGACATTTTTGTATGGAAATGAATTTTTTTTTAAGCCTTGGATACCGCAAAATAAACAAACGTTCTATCGCTTCCCAAATATGACTCATAACATACGATAGGTCCTAATCGAATAATCAATTATTTATTTAATTTATCAATTGTGGTCAACAAGGCAGACATAATATATACAAAATAGGTAAATGACTTTTTGAACATATGCTACAATTTGAATATCATAAAAATATGATTTAACTTGAATTTGCATTTATTTCGCAACTTGTAACAGGTGTTGCATTTGTCCCGTTTAACTAAACTACCATTATTATAAAGTACCTATTAATATAGTACTAGACTGTGGAAAAATACAGGGCGACTCATCTAGAACAGCGACGATCCCTGCAGGAGATCATCAAGGACAC
>SJJU01003917.1:0-26342 GCA_012932125.1 Conopomorpha cramerella
ACCTAAAAAATAGGAACGTTTGAAACGCCCCTAATGGATATTGTGGAAACATTAGTGGCACTACTGCTAATAAGTTAATATTCCTAACGATAATACACACAAAACATTATGAAAGAAGATGAAAACGGATCACACCCAACTAACCATAGCAATAGCGCTGTTCCAGCCGAAGACAGCTACGGGGAAGTTGAATGCTGTGATGATTCCGATCACGCCCAGCGGGTTCCACTTCTCAATGAGCACGTGACCCGGCCGCTCCGACGGGAAGATGGTGCCGGGCAGTGTGCGCGACAGGCCCAGCGCCAGGTCACACACGTGGATGTACTCCACCACCTCGCCGATTGCCTCCGGGAGGATCTTGCCTGGGGATGTGTTCGTTCATGTTATGTATATCAGTCGTTATTATTAGGTAGTCTCGAAGGTAGTCTAGTAAAACCAGTCTAGTAAATACCTATAATATGATACTTCGACTTGGAATCTGAAGTTGCTGGGAGTTCTGAGCGATGCATAGCATTTGAGCTCTCAGAAAAAGAGCTTACTAGCTTTTACGGTAAAGTAAAATATCACGAGGTCTTTTATCATAGATACGGTGTTTGAACTCTGGAGCAGAAAAGATCTCACAACATTGCGCGCCAAACACTCTCACTGCGAAGCCGAATTCAACCGGAAAAAAGACTCATTTCGGATCTATATAACTAGAAGTCGTCGTCTCGTAGTTAGCTTTGAAATGAATTTTTGAAATGAAGTACCGAGTGAGTACCGACCAATCAAAGGCTTCGGTAACATGCTTGCCATCGGCTTCGAAATAGGTTTAAGGGATACATCGTAAAATCTCTAAATTGTTCTGTATCGCAGAAGCAAAAGTAGGTAATTAGCAGTGACGTGCACACCATATAGGCAAAAAGACACTGCCTACCTTATTTTTTAGGCTTCCCGACCTAATAATAGAGTTATTGCTAGATCTTTTTTTGTTGTACTCACGACATAGGCTAACGAAGTTCCTGTGTTTTGTGCGTGAGCAGATCGTAAAGACAAGTTACCTATAAATAGGTGTCAATCCGTGACATAGGTGGACATAGGTGTCAATCACTGCCTACCTTGTCGTAAAATCCACTGATAATTAGGATAGTAATGAATTGTAGTATACACTCACCCATTTCTAAAGAAACAAGCTGTCCCAGCGGCTGCAGCTTATCACGGAGAGCGTCGCCGATCTGTCTCACGATCTCGCCGCGCGCCGGCGCCGGAGTCTCGGCCCACGCGTGCCACGCCTGCTCGGCGGCGCTTGCGCACGACTCGTAGTCGGCAGCAGTACCGCCCTGCACCTCCGCGATCACCTGCCCGCTCGCTGGACTCACCGATTGGATCGTCTGTTACATGAAATGAGGGTTTGAATGAGACTTTCATTCCCTTACAAAGTGACAAAAAAATTTGTGAAACTTTGCTTTTAACCTGGAGTTTACAGGGTAGCCTAGGCAAAGCGTGATTGTAATGGATGATTACTACAGCAGTTGTTATATCTACTGGTGCTTTTATAGCTTTACTATTAATGATGCAACAGGTGCACCATTGATGGTGTCATAATATGCTACTTAACAGTGTAGATATCTACGTAACCTATGTTATCTTATCCGATCAGCAACCAAATGTGATATCTATTACGTTTTAGTGAAAGAGGTAGGCGTGTATTATAGGTAAAGATAATTATTTGAGGTGGCAGTAATGTTTATTAAAGCACTCTTACTAGTAATAACTAACAACTTTAGATATATTGCAAATCTAAACTAAGTTACATAGGGCATCCTAGATAATATTAGTATTGTTTCGAAAAACGAGTAAGTTTGAAAAGATTCTGAATGTAGAAGAGGCGAAAGGGTCAACTAGATCCATTCTGGGATATACCTACGATTTACGTGGAAGTACCTTTTCTATCTAAGGGAAACCCAATGTGGATACTCCGATGTTGTCGTGGCTATGTAGGGCGGCCCCAACCGCGCTAGGCCCTCACGGACCATCTCCGGCATGAGAGGCGGTCGACGCACCCCCACCCACGGCAGTACCAGGGTCACCGCGGAACCGCGGTCCTCGGGGGCCGTAATTCAACCGCACGAGTCCCCACCCGTACGCTACAGGCCCCATGCCCTTTCAGTCGCCTCTTACGATAGGCAAGGGATCCTCAGACCTATTCTTATGCTCGGAACTACTGGGCTAGAGCGATGGTCACGTCCCTCGACCGCCGCGGCGACGGCGAGTCCACCGGCCTATATCATCCAGAGGAACGTAAAGTACTTACCTACCAACTTATGTTTACTTAATATGTGTGGTTCAACCGGATACATTTAAGTTTACCTCAATCGCATCTCGTAAAATATGCACCGGCCTAACTACTTAGTCCCTATAGCTTAAGGTTAAATGTCGATATAAACCCAAGTTATTTATTAAGGTATTTATACTTACCGCATTATCTATATAATATATTATGTACTTACAGTTTAGGTAAGTAAGTAACAATGGAACCCCAGTCGTTTAAACAGGTGTTTCTGATATACATTTCGGATGGAAAAACATTTTCGATGATGTTATTACTGCACCGTTCAATATAAATGCATAGGTCTCTCTGATTATCACTCGTAGACACTTTCGGTAAAATTTTGTAACTGGAAAAATAGTAGGTCCTATTTGTTGTAAAGAACAAGACTTTATTGGACAGCAGTACTTTTTTCGTCATTTTCCTTCTCAAAGAAAAGTAAGAGAGAGAAACTTGGTTTATAGAACAAATGGGAATTACCCGCAAATTTCGTATGATTTGTCCACAACTAAAATGTTATTTTAAACAAATTCGACGAATCAAATTCACATTTCCCATTCACACAGTTTTGTTCTCTGCTGCAATCAAGTTAAAGTATATTTTACGAGTTGAACATGTTTTAACTGTTTGTATTGAATTTTCAGGTTAATTTATACATGAATAAAGTATCACATCGTACACATAGAAACTGTTAAATTCGTCCCGTCGAATTAAAAAAAAATAGAGTATCGGTATCTTACCTATTACATTACTTAGTTTTTATGCGAGACACTTGTTCAATAGGAGGAAACGCTATGACTGACCCCTTTACCTTATAAAGTCACTATGGGATGGTACCTGTGTGTCCCTGTGTCATCTCATAGTATCGTGTTATCCGCAAGTAGTAGGTACAACCAATTTCAAGTAAACAGGCGCGCCGGCAAATAAATATCGTTTTGCTATTACCTATAACTTGTTATTGAACATGAACTTGATTTTACATACCTTCCTAATTATTTTCAACCGTTATATCTATAAATACATTGATAAGCAGTAAAATTTAATAATTACTTAGTAGGTATATTAAAATTATCTTAATCACCTGCCCATTAGCCTTCCACTGTCCATTGAACACACCGACGTTAGACTTCTGTAGTCCCAATTCCTTCAGGAATGAATATTTGGGGTCCTCGATTAGGTATGTCGATGCACTCCTCGATGCCATAGCGCCCTGGTACTTCGTGACCAACGATAAAGTCCTGCCCGCCGCTCGGATCATCACTGACTGAATGAACCTTTCCACACCACTTGATTGTTCGACGAATGAACAAACACAGATATCGTAATCTTATTTGTGAACAATTATAGTGTACATTGTGCGTCTTTATCAGTTGCGATGATAATAATAACGTTGCTGGGTCGGTCGGTCAAATTATTACATTATTATGTACCTACGTACCTAATTATCGATTTTTTTTTTAACTAAGAATTTTTTTATGAGTTAGAAGGAAATTAATGTAGAGATAGGGTTTTTTACGAATGGCAGTAAACTGAACATTTTATTAATTTAATGTTTATTTAAGTATATTCGCATGGCAGGACTTGGCTCGTCATTGAGAGATCGGTCACGATGTTTTACTTCTCTAAAGTAAGTGCTGAGTAAAATACCTACTTAAATAGATAAATACACAACAACCAACTGAACATTTTATTAATTTTATGTTTATTTAAGTATATTTGCATGGCAGAAGGACTTGGCTCGTCATTGAGAGATCGGTCACGATGTTTTACTTCTCTAAAGTAAGTAAGTGCTGAGTAAAATATCAAAATAAAACCCATATCTTTGTAACTATGTAAAATATTCTCAACTTTCGCAATTCGCATCGTTGTTCGAGCATGTTCATGTTTGGCCGTTACCTACTGGGTTCTCTATTTCATTTCGATTTTTTGTTTGTTTGTGATCTGTTTCATCAACGAACGATAATTTGAAGGAACGATCGAACCATTTTTTATTCGTTGGTTTGGTGTCTTCTCAATTAGACGTTAGTTATGGTATTATATTCGATGCTTATTTGTTCACTGCTTCTTTGCTTGAAAAAACGAAGACCGAGACGACTTGCCGAGAAATTGTCAATCAATAATAGTTGGATTTTTTCTTTAAAAAAAATCAATTTTCGGAATGAAGTAGGGAAGTCGTTACGTTAGGTAGGTGAATACATATTATATAAATAAGAAACAGAGTAACATAACAATACCTAATTTATATTCTACTAACATCACGTCACATAATACAACAAGACAGTTTTTCAGCTTCGTCTTCAATGCCTTCTTTAATTTGTTTAGCCTTTGCCGCTAAGTAGGTGTTTTCGTCCCGCTTTGTCATCCATTCGGGCAAGGGTTTGCTGAAATCTTCCGGAGGGGACGTACGTTTCTTCCAAACGTCATTCCTGTAATGTGCCCTCAGCCTTTCCATGCGCCGAGATCTCTCACTCTCTATAAGGTTATTCTGTAAAGATAGTGCTTTATTTAAGTCACGTCCTTTATGCCGTTATGGGTTAAACTGAGGTACAGGTTGCCAAAAAAGATAGACATTCATTATATCGTCGATTTCTATTATAATCTGTACAAATTTGCCTATCGAATATGATCTATCAAATACTACTACCTATACACACTTCTGCAGTCCTAGCAAGCGCGTCCAGAAAGACACGACATAGAACATATACGCGCTGTGATTGGCTGCTATGTCATACATTGGCTTACTTTGTTTCGACCAATCACAGTGCCTGATATGTCTCGTCATGTCTTTCTTGGATCGCTTTGTTAGGGGGGCTGATTACAGAGCAGTCAGAGAGGACAGGACGGCGTGGCACCATCTAGTAGTCCCATTGGGATAGCACTTAATTAAGAGGTAAGTAAGTACTTCAACATAGGAGACTCAACATTAAAAGTGTCTATCTTCTTTTATGTAAACAGTTTTAATCTCTATAAAGAAGACAAGATCGAAACACTTTTAATCCCGCAGATGAGACCGTGAAATTATTAGGGAGTTACCTAATCGTTAAATTTTTTTTTATAACTGACATAGTTAAAAACAAGCGTTTTGTTTGTACGGTGGGGTTGTTTGACGCCGCTTAACTTAGTTGGAGGATGATTTATTTAGGTGATGCGACTTTTATCAGAGCAAAAACCATCCACACCAGTGCCACTTAGAGAAAAGCCAGAGTCAAGAAAGATGTCAAGCAAATAGTCACCCTGAATTGTATGATGTGTTTAATGGCTACAATGTTGAGAGAGTAGCAGTGCTTAGCATGTAGCTCAAACCATCAACTTTGCTAATTGGTTGAGAACTGCACCTCCTGCGCTAAACAGACTGACATTGGATACATCTAATGAATGGAATGATTTAGGATTGGGATTATTAATTGTCAAAACAAGACCTACATCAATGTAAGAGGCTGACCAGAATTGTTATTTCCAGATAGAAAATATCTGAAACTTGTTTGAAACTGGAAATCATACATATTCTCAATATGGGCCTTCAGTTACAAGTTGCTAGCTCATAAATAAACATATCTCGCCTGAATAACTCTAATCTCCAATTCTCATAGTCGGCTCCTACTTGCTTAAAAAATATGCTTTTTATTTACATCCTGGGCGAGCAGAGGATACATATACCAGCAAACATGTATGAAAAGAAGTAGTAATGTAGATGAAGGGAAAGGGATATGTTATGACTATAAGAAACCTGCCCCCCTAGAAAAGGAATTACAAGATATCGATGGCTTCCCGCCAAAAAGGTCTAAGCGACATTTAAGTAATTTTACAGGAGAGTGGCTCAAAGTTTAAATAAAGCAATGTTTTGGGAGAAAAACACATAATCTCTACCGCATAAGGGACTTCAAACTACGTCATACAGGTATGAAACCTAGACAAATTGATGCAGAAAAAAAGGCAATCCAAACTGCATACTCAACTTGTTTTGGACAAAAATGTTGGTTAGGCCTTTTTGGCTGGAAACCATCGATATAATGCACTGCTATTTGTTGAAACACACAAGATCTCACTAAGGGTGTAACAACAACCAATCACAGTGCATATTTATTTTATGTCCAGTCTTTCTTGACACCTGTGCTTGGCGTCCTGCAGTGTCATTCTAAACATTTTATTTTTTGCATTAAAATACTGTTAAATGCAAACTACTTAAAACACTTACTGCTGCTTTGATGTCTTTATTGTTTTTCCACTTGTTACAATTGTCATAATCCTTCTTCCATTGATTACAATCCTGCCACTTCCCGTAAATGAAGTACTGATGAAATCTTCCCTTTATACTTGTACACTCATCATACTCATCTTCATAAATTGAGCAATCTCTTATCTGAAACAATAATTATTAATATAAATAATGGGTAAAGCTCATTGGCTCCCTCCCCTACTCAATAGTCAACAACTTAGCCCAGCAGTGGGACGTAACAGAGGCTACATAAAAAAATGCTTAAACCATTTGGTTGTCTACAAAACTCTTTCAACATAACCAGTACCGTATCATGAATTAAACACATGAAGTTTTTAAATAACTAAGAACATAGAAGGCACGACATTTAAGTAAATAAATTAATTTCATTTCTATTAGTGGGTGCACTAACCATCCAAAGATCTGCTGGTTCACTTGCGGCATTATTAGAATTTTCCGATGTAGAATCTTTAGCATCTTGATTTTTTGGGTCAGACTCCTGTGTTTGCGACATTTTAATTCAGAATCCGTAGTAAATCTATGCAAGATACTTTTTGTGCAATAATTACACCGAACTCTGTATAACCCCAAATTATACCGTTAAAAATATTACGTAACGGTGTTAATACTACTTATTTCCTAGAGCCTTAAGAACGTCATAAAAAAGTTAACATAACTCTAGGCAGCAAAACATAACTATTTTTTGTGTAAAACATAAAAATACATTAATTTTCTGGAAATGAGAACTCACACTCAGAATTAAGCTGTCAATGTTTATTGATTGATTGATGCTATCTTTGACAGAAATCAGCTGATAAGTGAAACTTGGGGTTTCGTTTAAAATTTTCATATAAAAAAATGCAAATAAAAAATATTCAAAGAAATTTTTGTTTACACATTACATTTTATCAGTACTTGCAAAATCCTCAAATGACGATAATTTTAAAAAATATTTATTAATGCATAGTTTCTGTTTTATTATTCCAGTAGTTTTGAGGTTTCAGAACGTGAATAGAAAAGTTAATGTCATTGTCAACAACAGTACTGAGACTGGTACAGGCAGACAGCCACTGTGTTTACGATTTTTGTCTTCCACTTGTGTGTGATTTATTTTGTGGGTTAAAGACACGACAATTGAAAGTAACCAAGACGCTTGCAATAGTTACTACATCATCAAATTTGTAGCGTGTACGTACTTATAATTATTTCTGCCACTTGCAAAAGTTTTGTTAACCAGTATCTGCTTCGCAAGATAAATAGGTTGTTTGATCTTTGACCATGTCGATAAACAAGCTTGTCGGCGGAGATTGCGGAGGTAATAATTCACTCGTGCAACTCGCTTCTATCGTAGGAAGAGATGCTCCACTTGGCCAGCCATTGACACAGGCAGACAGATATGTCAATGAGTTCATGGCTCAGAACACTCCGGCTCCACAGACTTTCAATATGAACGAGTTGTTGAATAATATACCACAAGTTGAAACCAACAAACCTCAACTACAACCTCTCATGGCTGACAGATCTAATTTTAATCAGACAATGCCAATGCCATGGACAGCAGGACCATCATCATCATTCATTCACCAACCTATGATGAGACCTGTGTTTATGCCGCAGCAACCATTTCAGAGATATCAGGGCCCCTCCAATGTTAGGATTGAGTATGTCAATGAGTCAGAAATACAAGCTCCAGTTGAAGCAGACGTAAAGGCGAAAGCTCAAGAATATGTCAACATAGCTAAAGATGATGATGGTCTAGCTTACAACCAATTCATGTCATTTATGAAGAAAATTAGTGCAGGCGAGCTGAATCTTGGCAACACAGTGGAGCCTGACCAAAAGCAAATGACCAGAGATGAAATATTAGAGGAAATGACTGAAAAATACAAAGATGAATGGGACAAATTGAGCAACATAACTGATTACTGGGATTCAGAAGTTGCTAATGGTATACCACAAGAGTACACCTTTACTGAGGGTAATGTAATGTTAGAAAATAAAAGTGCTTTGGATATTGGTAAAGAAAAACTGAAGATGGGTGATGTCCCTGGAGCTGTACTATGTTTTGAAGCAGCTGTACAACAACAACCAGAAAGTGCTGAAGCTTGGTACTATTTGGGTACCACACAAGCTGAAAACGAACAGGATCCACTTGCCATTGTTGCTTTAAAGAAGTCATTAGATTTAGATCCAAGACAACATGAGGCTTATATAACTCTGGCAGCTGCATATACAAATGAAAACATGTCAAAATATGCTTTCATTACACTTATTGATTGGCTCAGAGCTAGTCCTAAATACAGTGATTTATTGCCCCAAGATATTGATCCCAAAAAACTGGACTTGAAAGAACTTGAGAATCATGTCAAGTCTCTCTACATAAAGGCAGCTCAACTGAATCCAACACAAGTAGACCCTGATGTACAGAATGCTCTGGGGGTTGTTTTTAACATTAGTCAAGAGTATGATAAAGCAATTGATTGTTTCAAAGCAGCTATTATGGTTTCAAATGAGGATTCTAAACTATGGAACAGGCTTGGAGCAACACTTGCAAACAGTGAAAGATCTGAAGAAGCAGTAGAGGCTTATCACAATGCTTTGAATTTGGAGCCAGGCTTTATCAGAGCTAGGTACAATGTTGGAATAACATGTATGAATTTAGGGGCCCATAAACAAGCTGCTGAACATTTCTTGGTTGCCTTGAACCAACAGATGAAAGCCCAAAGCATGTACCCTGGTGGAACAGACAGAGATACCAGCTCATCAACTATTTGGACTACATTGAGAATGGTCTGTTCCTTCATGGGAGAGCATGATGTGGCTAGACTTGTGGACAATAGAAATTTAGCAGAGCTCAACAAGTTTTTTGATATTGAATAATTTTAAACAAGCATTTACTTTTGCTTCTGGTGACTGATTAGCTTTAAAATTTGAAACAAACATCTTATCATGTGCAGAGATAAACAATATCTTTGGTGTGGGTATCTGTTATTTAAATGGGATATTTTTGTAATTAATATTGCGTTATCTTGTCATTATTGTTTCTTGTTTTTACTAAACTGACAAAAATATATGTAAATAATTTAGGTGATAAATAATGTACTACATAGAGTAAATTAATAAAATATTTATTTATTTTAGAATCTTATTTACTTCAATGAGCATAACTACATGTCTCCTCAGTGAGAGGGCAACCTTGTGGATGGTTACTATGAAACCAACAAGGCCTTTGTTTCATTTTAATAATTTTACCTTTTTTGCTTTTTTCTTCTATTTCTTTATTCAATTCTTCTCGAGTTCTTGGGTATCTTAATTGCACTTTTCCACCTTGTACTTTAAATATGTGATTGTGATTTTTTAGCAAGGTTTGAAGACCTCCACATTCAGATTTCATTGCTTTTAATTCTTCTTTAGAGATGAGATTGACTAGTGTGCTTATCTCAACTGTCTTTCCTATAGACCATCTGATATCTGCCGGGAGATTATCTAGAATATAACTAGTTATTCTGTCAACAATTGAATTAATGAGGTTTTTGTCTATTCTTGTGCAGTTTCGCACTTTTTCAACTGGATCTCTGGCTTTGAAATCAGTTATCCAGTTACCTGATTTATTCTCCATTTTAGTTTCTTTTTTGCTAGTTATGATATCCTGTATCTTATTACAATATTCATTTTGCTCATTTTCGTTGTATATTCTATTTCTTCCTATTAAACATATTCTTTTGGTGCTAGGTATTTTCAGTCTGTCTAAATCTGTATTGTATCCACACTGGACACTAAGGTCTTTAATGTATTCCAGGTATTCTGTATACTGGCTTTTCGAGGAGTTATATCTCTGATATTTGCTGCCGTCAAAATTGTAGGCACAGCAAGGCAGAAGGAAGAAATTGCATTTGTATGAACTCCTAGCTGCAACTACTGGAATCCACGGTGTCAGTTCATCTGAGTGATTTCCTATCAACCAATCAGTGTTAGGGAAGAGATACTTGTCTGATGGTGTGACTGTTTTTTCCTGAAATAGAACTGTAACTTCAACTATTTACATAATATCAAAAGTTACATATTATACTGGAGAGTATTTTTTCTTTCTAGCATTTATCTCTCATATCTTAATGACTAAAAAAGACAATGCAGTGTGTAAATATTAATGTTAGTAATTAGATAAAAGAATCCATTAAGACGGAAATATTCAATTACTTTTGTAACTACTTGAGTTCACAAAACATTGTCCATTTCACAGCATAAATTCTACTATTCAAGAACATTCTGAAATAGCCCTGATTAGTGCTCACCTGAAGACGAACACAATCTGGATACATGTCCCAAATATTTCTCTTTCTAATATCAATGCCAACTCCTTCATGACCTTCCATTGTTAAAATGTAAACTAATAAACCATTTCCACAACCCAAGTCAACAAATGTTTGTAACCTATTTTCACAAGTCTTTTTTCTCTCATCTTCCCATAAAAGCAACAAGTAAGCTGCTATGGCTACATCTTCATATACAAACTTTGAGGGGTCTGTACATTCTGGCCATATCTGAAAAAAAAAAAAAACCTTTTTTACTCATTAATTCATAATCAATATTTTGTTATATAAGAAAAAAAAGGTTAGACTTAGTACTACTACTTATGGTAGACGCATATGGTCTTACCAATAAATGCAGTATAACTATTTTGAAGTTATGCCAGGTTCAACTTGTCAGTTGTATGTGAAATATGGAACAACTAGTTTCAGTTGAACTGTAATAACTTTGGCATAAGTTACATACACCACATTTATTTGTAACCCCACTATTGTATAGTCTACCTGTTTATTTTTTCTTATTTAATCATGATATAACATTCATGTAATTTGTCCTAAATGTAATGTTTCATTAATTTTTTTTTTAATAATAATTCTTACCAACCTTGACCATTTCTTTGCCATATTTTATCTTGAGTTCATTATATTTTATATAATAGTTATTAGTGTTAACTAGTGAAAGTGAACCTGTAATTTTATTTTTGGTAGTAGTTGGTTGTTTAGCCCATTTCAAAAATTGAGGTAAAACAGTATTGTTGAGCCAAAGACAGGACTTTGAACTTTCATCTGAAAAATAACTTTAATGAATTAAAGTATAATTATAGTATAACTAAAACAATGATTGTGCACTTGAATGATAACTTATCAAGCAGCCCCATAATTTTTTTTTTACAACAATTGAAATTATATTGAGTCTGGTTTCGGTCACACAAATAATTAAATCACTTACCACAAAAGGTCTTTAAAACAACTTTATTGTTTCGGTGCTCAAGAAGATATGGGAATTCTGGGCTTAGACATTGAGTCTTGTGAGCAGGTGTCACATCAAAGTACATCACTCGCGATTGCTGTCGATCCATACATATCAGTTGAAAAGCATGCGTTTCTGTATATGACTTTGGTAGTAATTCAATTAGTAAAACATCAATGTTAACATTGTTACTACTTGCTACGGTCAAACCGAATTCATCAAGCAATTGATTAACAATCTTCTCATCAACTTGTTCATTACCACCAATCCGAATTCTTAGTGTCGCGTCACAAGGAAACAAATCTCTTGTAGTTTTACACACATTACTGTAAATCACATTGCATCCCCATAACCTTTTGTTTACAACATGGGGTTTGGTATTTAAAATATTGACAGACGTCCAGAATTCTTGCGAAGTAATAGAGGACTCTGTTTCCTGATGAAAAACGCTTGGGGTAATATTCATTGCTGTAAATTATTAATATAACCAAGTAAGTAAATTAATTCACAGAAATCTGAAGACTACCATGTAAACAGATTGAATCAATATAATTGTTTATTGACATGTGTATTGACAGTTTTTTTTGTTCGTCGTCTCATCTGTCAAAATGGTTCTACACCAGCGTCACATCACAGCTGATTTGTTGTTACATTGCAAAATGCATTGATCGTTTGAAAATGTTAGAAATCTAAAAGAAATTATAGAAAAAATAGGTTGCCTAAGTATTAACGTGTCTTTTGTAGATTCCCAGTAGTGTTAGATAATGTCTTATACCGAATTGGAACACGGTTATCAAGGTTTGCGGCAGGCAACTCATCCACAATTCTACGTCGGAGATGATGGGAACCTAGTGCCACTACGTCCTTCTGTAAGTTACCATGAAAGTTACACAACACAATCCTACAACCCAAAATAAAACACCATTAATTAGAACAGTTTAATGTTTCTTTGGATTTGTATTTGCTCACAAGTAGTACAAGTCTAGTAAAATTCAACACCTGTGGATATCTTTAGGAAGTAATCTTCTATTAGTCCTAATATTAGCATTAGATAATCACAATTATCGCACAAGTAAATGCAAACACATAAAGCAGCCTACACACAGCTACAAATAAATTAATGTCTCTGATAACACAGTCTTAGTACATTCAGATGTTTCACTGGCAATTGTGCTCTGTACTAACTAAATGGTTATGTTTCTTGCTGAGGTTAGTAATGTAATAAATGAACAGGAGTGAAGTATTCACATATAACTATCTGTTGTGACAGGCCAACAGCCAATCAAGTCCAAGGCTGGCATGCTATCACAAAGCTATCATTCTTATCTTGATTTTAAAATAGTATTGTTTAAGTAGTTGTGAGAGTGTGTAGTTATGGAGTGGCAGTGGCTTAAAGATTGGTGGAGGCTAAAACGCTGGAGAATTAAAAAAAGGAAGGAGCAAAATTATGATGACTTCTGTTATTGTGATGAGTGTTTGCCTGATGTATGTTTTGTTGCATAATGTGTCATATGTCTTGAACAATAGATGCTTTATTTGCAAAGTCACAGGTTTGTTGACAAAGCAGCAAACTGATTAACATTTTAAAATAGCAGTGTTTCAAGGTTTATTAAAGTGTGAAAGATTTTTCTTCACACTAAATATTTTTTAATGAAGTAAATAAACTACTTTGTAAACATTTTCTTTTAACCTTTGTTGCAATAATTATGTTACTGTGTAAAATATTGTTTCAATAATAGAAATATCTAATTGTTCACACAATATTTTATTAAACTGTGTCTGATGCTAAAATTAACAAGATATTTAGACTTAATTACCTACTAAAGTCACAGTAGTTTTAATCACTTGTTGTACATAATTTCAATCTTCTAGGTAACTAGATATAACCCTGATGGCTATAAGTGATAGAATTTTTAAAAATAAGCAAAAAGCTGATATTTACAATTTTGTACTTGCCAGGGAGAGTTGGACCTGTGCGAGGATCTAGATCCACAATGCGATGGAGGGAAGAAGGTTATTGTGGGCGTCTGCGCAATGGCCAAGAAGTCGCAATCCAAGCCCATGAAAGAAATCCTCACGAGACTTGATGAATTTGAGTACATCAAGATGGTTGTGTTTCCTGAAGAAGTAATACTCCAGGTTTGTTGTTGGCACCCCATGCTTGGCTCCATAGGGGTTTCATTTCATCCCATAACAAAGTTAACTCTTCAATAGGGATTTCATGTACCTAAACCTACATCTTTTATAGCAAATAGCACTGACATTATAAATCCATGTTGAGGAAACAACCAAGGTTAGCTTCTTGGTTAATTTTGCACCATGATACCCAGTATAAACATTAAATGTCATCATAATAATTGGAGTAGATATTGGTACTGTACAATATCTACTCCAATTATTATTCCTTTTCTATAGTTAGAAATGTGTAATGGGTATTATTTGTACAGTTTTGTCCCTGGTAAAGTTTGATTATTTTGTTCCTGATTATTTATTCTCAAAGACTCAGAGAACAAGAATGTTGTACCATAAGACACATTTTTCTATTGTATTTCGTTGGCTACTGCTATACGTAGCTATTAATCATTGCACGCATCCATCGCGCAGTGCATACACCCATAACATCTGGTTAAAATACACACCCCTGTGTAAATCTAGATTCTAGTCGCTAAACTAATTGTATTTACCGTGTTGTTTTACTATGACCGTGAATATTTTGCATCATTGTTTTCCTTGTGCTTTATTGCTTGTGGAATAGGTTCTAATTTCAAGTGAGGGAACGATCGATGTCGCGCCCACCACCTGCCTCGCCTTGTCTATCCGATACTATCGCGATTACGAGCTGGAGTTGCAACTATTTAAAGTGCCTACGAGAACAGTCTTCTGTCTTATCTATTCGCGAACCGTAATAGTACTATTTTTCCTCTGCACTTACGGCTAAAGATGCCGCGAGTCAATTAAGAGTTTAAAAAAAAATCTGTTAAAGGTAGAGGGAAACGAAAGATGTACAACTACTTTATTCTATGATCGTTAGTCTTCGGACTCATCATCATCAGGCCATATTTGTCCACTGCTGGACATATGCCTCGTTCCTTTGGACTCGTTCTTCTTTTTATTGGGATTTTAATGATTTCCATAAAGATTTCTTTACGGCTTTTGTGACAAAAATACACGTCTTTTAGAGTAGTTTTCTTAGTTTAGCTAAAACAGGACTTTTTTTAGTTGAGACGGTGCGTATCTAACCAATCAGTAATGTCCTGCAGTTGGAGGTCTTCGTGACGCGTAGTAAACATCAAATATGTAGTTTATTTAGTATAGTTGTTAAGGTACTGCTAATTAATAGTGTATGGCAGAACGGTATAAATGGTAATGTAAGCTTTCATACTCACTATTATACACTTGTCAAGGAAATATGATGCGATGGATTGCGAATCGCAACACAAAAATACAAGAACTTCAATTCAAAGACCGTCTGGATATTTTTTTATGTATCTAACACAAATGTTGTACCATTGCTGAGTGAAAGCTACACTAGTCCTAATTTGAATATACGGAGGGATAAAATAAATCTACACGTAAATTGCGTACTTTACCCTTTTGTCTAGGAGTAATCCTTTTTTAATTTTGAAAAAGGATTTCTGATATTCCAAAAAGGCAAGCATTCCACCACCATCCTGCCTGGTTTTAAGGTGAAGGTGCTTTGAGAGAGCGGGTAAAGAGGGTAAAACTGCGGGGTGTAGATTAGTTTTGTGTAAGTACCAATTAGAAGATCTTAAATTTGGTAAATGCTAATTATTAGTAATGGTATGAAATTATCAGTAGTTTCAAGTTTGTGAATTCTATTTAAAGATAGGTATGCAGATTTATTTATACTTTTGATACACAAAATAGTTAGGTAAATCCACTTATCTTTATCGTTTAGTAAGTGTACATATTCGTGACTGTGCCTAATGCCTACTAATGCCATCATCGTTTACTTAACTTACTTACCAAGCAATTTACTAACATTGCGTGTGTTTGTATCATGATATCATATACATATATATCTAACTAACTACATACTTACGCTGATTACTTACTATGCGTATACTTAGTAGGCGCACGTTCATGAAACCCATAGTAATGCACCGGAACTGCATATAGTGTAGTTACTATTAGTGGACTCCCCGCGGTTTCATTCGCGTAGTTCAGTATTTCATACAAACTATTTTAAAACCCTTTATACGGCGTGTAAAAGGACCCCGAGCAATCAATGGTTTTAGAAACGTTGTTGTGGGGAAACCCAAAATTTTTTTTCGTCTCCATACAAAATAGACAACTTTTGCCTCGGGAGGCGATATTTGTATGGGGATTGAATTCCCGCATTATCGCCACAGTAAGAGTTGTTTATATTGACGAGCCCAACAAAGTTTATAAGACCATTGCTCGGGGTCTTTTTACACTCTGTATAGCTCCACGACCCACAGGGTCGGGATAAAAAGTATTTTATGTCCGTCACCTGGATCTATGCTACCTCCGCACCAATTTTCAACCAAATCGGTACAGCCGTTCTTGAGTTATAAATAGTGTAACTAAAATGTCTTTCTTGTATAAGTATACAACATTAGATAAAAAAACGTTGGAAAAACACGAGAAAGTGACTCAGCCCATGGCACCAAACAAGTTTTCCCAAGGAACTCTATGTCAAAATCTTAAAAAAAACATGGCGGGAAATTTTTACACACGGTCACCTGACCCCAAACTAGGATACCCTGTACCAAAGACTGATACACTTACATAAATACTTTTAAATACATAAGTACATAGATAAATAAAATACCTGCAGCTTAGCAAGTGCCTATTCAAGGAAATAAACATAAAAGACATAAACATTTTCTACGTTATTTAATTGTCATGCTAATAGTCAAACAACAGTATAAAACATCCTATTTACTTACAAGTACACTTACTTTACAAACGTACGTATTACTACCAAAATTGTAAATATTAGGTACTCTGAATCAGTGCAGTATTTTGTATGTGGAAAAAATTGCATACGTCCACATCACACATTCATTCAAACATTCGCATCTTTGATATTATTTCATTATAAGAAGCACACACACCAACCTATAAATGTTAATCAATAGAATGCGTAGTTAGTAACACAAACGTATTGCAACCATTCGCGTTGTGTCACAAAAGGACACATTGTCTTTAACCCTTTCCCGGACAGTGAATGGTCGCAGCCGTCATAACAATCAAAGTGTGTTGTGACTATTTTACTGTCCGCCAATGTGTTAAATAATGGTGTATTCTGACCTGCCATTGCTTGTATTGCCTTCATAGCTACACATTGGGCCGAAACACGCGTCCAAGCTTAGCTACAATTATTATTGTATGCACGATAATGTCCAATGTGTGAAAAAATAAAAATAAAACAAATAAAAAAATAAATACACTTCACGCCTTTTAATTCTAAAGCGGGATAGGCAGAGGCACTCAGCCCATAATAGGAAATACATTTCCACAAAGAACCCTATGTCAAAAACAAAGCAAAAAGTCAGTTCTTCATACAAAGTTGCCGATCAGCTTCTTTCCACTTTATATTTTTTTTGTAATTTTATTTTAATTTTTCGTTTTTGTACTGATTGTTTTAAAGTTGTTTGGTGTGATGGGCTGAATTACTTTCACAACTGACAAACACAGACTGAAATTTGTTGCCAGATTAATTGCAAAAACTACATGCATCAATGTTATGGATTTTGTTAGGAAAAAAAGAAACAGCTGGTGGTACGCATCAGTTTTTCGTTGCGAACGCTACTCGATATGAAAACTTTGTTTTGTTACGTTGGTGAAAACGCACGTTCAAACCGATCTACACAATATATCTTGTGTATTGATGTGTGGCATTCGCATAAGAAAACAATATTCACTAGACTTCGAGACAATATCGAGATTATTCTCAATGAACCCTTTATTTATATGCACGTAAAGGTTACATTCGTGTGACCTCACATTATAGTTAGCATCGCAAATCGTTTGTTTAGTATTGTTAACAATATTGATCTGTTGTATCACGTTGCTCGTGAACAAAGAGCGTCTTCGTCGCATACAATTCTTTTATGATCTATTATGTGTTATCATTCTACTGCAGCGGCGTAAGGCTCAATTTACAATGCAGCGGAACGGAATGGAAATTCAGCGATTTGTATGTAGCAGCATAATCATTTTTATGTCTATGTATACCATACAAAAATAGAAAAAATAACATAATGAGAAAAACATAAACCAATATTTATAACGTATATATATAGGTATATACGTATATATATTGTAGTTTTTTCGCGGTCTACAATTAGCTATTTACGGTATCGATAAGATTAAAGAAATAATACGAAATACAACATGTTGTGTTCGTTACAAATACGATGATCTGCTTTCATTCATGGAAACCTATTAAACTGTGGTTTCTATAAAGTATAGTAAAAATATTTCCATATAAATGTATACACACATAAACGCTAAACATAAAACTCTTTGAACAGTCGGATATAAATTATCAATTGGAAAGATTGCTTATGGTTTGGGTTCCTCTATATCTACTTTCCACGTCGTCTATGCCAAATAGATAACTTTCAATAAATTAATTCAATAACTCAATATTGCTCGCCGGGTATAACAACGCGAATATATATTTTTTATCACTATGAACAAGCGTTTGACCACCATCCTGCCTGATTTTAAGCAGCGATGTTGTCTACTATGGAGCACACTTGTTCATTAAGTTGAAGGATGTGAGAGGATGCCCAGCTTCTTGGCTGCACGTTGAGCCGTAACCTCAATATAGAGGTAGGAGCCAAAGTTGAGGTTGGAGGTTAGCGTCATGCCTAAAGGCTCCACATCCTGGAAAGTGGGAGCCAGATTGCATGGGCTCCTTTTTGCTGAGAATAGACAAGCCTGGGTCTTAAGCGCATTGAACCTGACCACATTGGCCTCGCCCCAAGATGCGACTTCACTAAGGGACATAATCAAAGACAAGCTCGAGTTTACCTTAATTACTTTACTCGACGTTTTGACGCAGTTGCATGTGTCGTGGTCGCGAGTGGACTCAAAAAATTGAAATAAATTGAGCACTAAATTTAGTATAGTTACGCCAGTGGTGATCAGACTATGGGTATATGGACGTGCCGCGACCATGGGAATGTAATTTCTAATCACGCACAAAATTTTCCATACATTAAATAATTAAGGATGTAAGTAGGTACTTAAACTTATGTTACGTTTCAGGAACCAGTCGAGGAGTGGCCCATCTGTGATTGTCTAATCTCATTTCACTCGAAGGGTTTTCCCTTGGAAAAGGCCATAGAATATGAGAAACTTCGAAGGCCCTACGTTATAAACAACCTTCACATGCAATATGATATACAGGTATTTACTTTTCTTGTTTCTGCCAAAAATATATCGTGGAAGTCAATTATTGGTCCATGAGATTACTGACCAGAGATTAAAGATCTTTTAATTGTTTCACCTATGCTCCAAACGACATAGTATAGTCTATTTTTTAATTAGACGGACAAATTTGACAGTTCTTTTTTTTACAATTTTGTAACTTGGTGCAAACAACTTAGAGTATATTTTTCTATATGAAGATTTTCAATTTTATTTACATAGAAATAAAGTATCATATTATATTGTACGCATAGGAACAGTCAAACTCATCCTTCGAATAAAACATAGACTTTAGACAAGGATACCAAATAGTGTATCCAACCCATAAAATAATTAAAATGTGAATTTATATTTGTATGAATGGCTTCTCTCATTAAAAGGTGTAAGACTTCTTCTAGCCTTTTTGTCGAGTTTTTGTTTTGTCACTTTACAATGTCTGTAAAGGTTATGTCAATCAGGGAATTGTCGACTAGCGGACACTCCCATGTTTTATAATATTAGTAGGATACCTATGTCCATGCGACAAATGACATTAATTGCCCACCGGTTGGCAGCCTAACTCCCGAGAGCCTATAGACGGCGAGAAGCCAATGGAAATGCCAGGAACAGGATCACAAGCGAATTATTGCCTTTACAGAAGCTTTTCCATACACACTCGATACCAAAACCAATAAATTGACATGAATAGAACAATACATAAATACGTGTGCCAAAAATAAATGTAAAAAGTACATCGTAAGGTCTCATTTAGGGACACGAGGCGTGTTGCGAATTTTCACATACAAAACTAATACTTCAATAATGATTTACTGAACTGAACTACACAGACTAGGCCACGACATTATTAGGTTCAAAATTCTGTGATTTTGTAGGCTGACATTGTCAGTTTACCCTTCAAAATGAATTACGTTGTATTGATTGTACTTTCTGCCTTTAATACGTGATTTAAATGTTCTTTTAGGATCGCAGAAGAGTATATGCGATATTAGAAGGCGAGGGAATAGAAATCCCTAGATACGCAGTCCTAGATAGGGACTCGCCAGACCCTAAACGTAAGTTTCTCTAATGTTTTACGAAATGTTATATTTTATTTGCAGTTATTTTTCTTTATTGTAATTTACTTATCTATTTAACTTCTTTTTTTTTACTACTTCTTATTTAGGCGAAATATTTCCGACACAATTGGCGAAAACAGATATTGTTGGTATATTTAAAGTTACCTACGTAATATGTGTACGGTCGTTGCAATGGTATACATTATTGATAAATACTTATTTGGATATGTTTTTTTTTCTTAAAGAATATTTTGTACACATTGTATTATGATCCTGTTAATATGTTTTTTTTTGTTGTAAACAGCAACATTTTTTATCCCTTTTTCACTGAGACCGTTGAATTATTAATAAAAAACCACACAGCACAGGTTTGGAACTAACAGTTTGCGACCCATCATTGTGTGTGAGCCATGCTTTTTTGTGGATCCGTTCATGATAATATAATATAATATATATTTTCGCTTTCGTTCATTTCGTTGCTTTCTTATTTTCTATACATATTTATATACTTATGTATATTTTTTTTTCAAAATAAAAACGTTTGTTAGTGTGTGTGTTTAAATATGCATTGCACCATTTTAACATCCCTTATTGCCCATAACGTCATAGAGCACGATGGCCAGGGCCAGGGTGGTAGCCCCTGTGGCGAGGCGCCATGCCCCCCGCGCCCGCCCAGTGGGGGGTCTAAAGTCAGTACGTCGCCCACAGTTCACGAACTAGTCGAGTCCGAGGACCATGTCGAGGTGAACGGGATTGTGTTCAACAAGCCATTCGTTGAGAAGCCGGTCTCCGCCGAGGATCACAATATATACATATATTACCCAACGTCGGCCGGTGGCGGTAGTCAGCGTTTGTTTAGAAAGGTGGGTTGAAGAAAAGAATATAATCTAAGTTATATAGTAGGTGATTTTATCTTAACGATTCGTTCTATTTATGGTAAAGTGCAGTGTGTCGAGTGCTATTTGTAGTTGCTGCGCAGTGCTAATAGGTTTCGACATTGGAGTTATGTGATGTGTTTTTCTCGAACTAGTTTGTGCTAGGTTACTGTAGTTGAACCTTCACCTTTTATTTAATAGTTGGGTTATGTAAAATACGATTGGTGAAATGTTTGAAACGATTGACAAGCGTATATGTATTTATTTATAGTTTTAAATAAATTTTAATAATATAGGCAAAGTTAGGTACCCTATAACTACGTAAGTAGTATTCGTTTTAGTTTTTCGTTACGAACTATATTTGACAAACGTTTTAGTGTGCTGGTTCCGTTAGGTGCATTGTCGAGTAATTGCCTTCAAAATAAGATAAATAATAAATACTCTCACGCCTTTTAAGTCCAAAGCGGGGTAGGCAGAGGCACTTGCTATGCAAAATAAGAGTGTCGTTTTCTGTCTCAGAGCCACCACCTTATGATCAGATCATTTATATATTAAAAGAAGGTACGATACTACTACTACTTTGACAATAAAGTTTAATGACTATTTGTTTGGTCACTTTACTTTGAGTTGTGTATTCGAGTCCGCAAATAAGGCGTGTACCAATGTACCTACACATTTTAACGGGAAAGATAATATCGCAAGGAACCTCTCAAACCAGAGATTGTGTGAGCTCTACAATAGCATTTGCCCATGCTTTTTACATATGACCATTTTCTAATGAGCTAAGGAATTTGTTGCGTGCGTCTAGGCCCCATATTCTGAAACGTGAACCAAACACTTCTTAGGTAAGTTGTATTTTTTTTCATTGTCTCACTCTAATGACATGTGTCAAAATGAGACAAATGCGCCTCAAGTATTATTTAAGTTTTGGTTTTTCTCTCAGATATGAGCCTGGTGTTTTATTTGCGTATGTAATTTATATCAAAATACTAGTGGACGCCCCGCGATTTCATTCGCGTAGCTTCAGTATTTTATGTTAACTATAACACGCTCAATTTAGTGACTCGTCCCACAGGATAGGGATAAAAACTAGCCTATGTCCTGTCTCAGGCTATGAATTATCTGTATACACTAATTTCATATAAATCGGTTATGTAGTTTTGGCGTGAAAGCCAGAACAAACAGACAGACAGAGCTACAGAGTAGAGTTAGATGTATACAAGTGTATAAATATCTGGCACCCTTTAGTTATCGGGTATCCTAGTTTGGGTGAAATGTCCTGAGGTAGATGTTGTGATATAATTATATTGTGCTTAGGAATAAGTGTATTATTACGTAAACGATAAAAAATTTGATATAATAAAAATGCTGCCACGAGAGTCTTGTTTGAAATTCAATAAATAATCCGTATTTAAATACTTACTTATGTTTTGTTGATCATGATAAGCGATATAAAGTCGGTGTTATTACCTACATTGGTAACTAACTCATTTCGTAGATTCCCAGAAAATTGTGTATCAGGAAAGTATATGTTGTGGATCAAAGTATCCTATTAACTTATATTTTGTACTGTGAAAAATGGACCTAAATTAACATTAAAAGTTTTGAATTTGCTGTTAAATGAAAAATAATGAAAATAAATTCTTGGAGATTCATTTTTTATTTTCTGTTAGGCTATTAAGTTGATCGGGAAGGAATCACATCCCAAAGGTTCTTTGCACCTCATTTGAGATTATAATTTAATATGAATATCAGTAATCGATTTAAATAAAAAGTACCGGGACGTCTACAATAAACAATTACATAAACATAACATATTTATATGAATAACCCCTGTTATGATATAATCTATATAGAATAAACGATATCAAGTAATTTGTAAGTTTATCAAATAATTGTACCTACATCTCAAACCTGTCTTACTTGAAAATGTGACGTTTTAATGATAAATTACTGATAATTTAGTATCAACATATAAATAACTTGTGTAACAATAGGTAATTTCACGGGGAAACTATAAACTTGATCTACACACATCAAGTGTCTAGTGATCAAGTACATTTTAGAAGATTGCAATCAAGAATATATTTTACAAAAACTGAATTCATTCATAATTTAATCAAAATGTGGCGATAAGTCATTGATACAGGCATGGGGAATTAGGTAGGAAACCAATCCAGAAGATAAGATTTGATTTAAATAAATTAGATCGCTGCTTAACATCAGGCAGGATGGTGATCAAAAGCTTGTTCATAGTGATTAAAACAAAAAAAATATTTTTTTTAGGCTAAAAATTTTCTTGATCCCTAGACACTTTTGATGTGTGTATATGTATTTTAACTGTTTCATAATATTTTCAGATTGGAAGTCGTAGTAGTATTTATTCCCCGGAGTCCAGAGTGAGAAAAAGCGGGTCTTACATTTATGAAGATTTTATGCCAACTGATGGTAAGTGAAATGGAAATGGTTCATTTACTCTATGGACTGAACACCTTCAATTTTCTTAGTTGTTAAACTGTTGATAAGACGCGACTCGATATCGATATCTCAAAATGACAGAAATAGGTAAGTTAATCTGTCAAATGTGCATAATGGAAAATGACCCACTGTAACTATAATACGGTATTTTCATAATTTATTTTTATAACCACAGTACATTTTGACGAGGGACAAGTGGCGCGTAGCTAAAAAGTTTGACATCCTATTTAAGCCAATTGTATCCTGACGAATCCTATATTTGTGGATAGGTAATGCACAATTTCATCACAACACAAACATAAACAAAGCACCTAAAACAAATACCTACAAACTTGGCAAGCAATCGCATTAAATATTCAGCACTCACGCCAAAAGATCCTTGTCGTACTGTACAAGGAAAAAAGTATCAAACAACAATGGGTAGTTTTCTATAAAAAGAAAATCACACAAAGGAGTAAGTCGCGAATACGATAAATAATAGACTAAAGTAGTTGCAACTCGTACGTTTCCCACTATCTTTGACAGATTGATTTTTTTTAGAAAACTCCTCAAACATTTAAATTTTTTTATTTATTTATTTATTCGCATTTGTCACATACACAAAAGTTACATTAGAAGAGAAGAAACAACACATCAAAAACAAAAAACATACAAAATAAAATTAGTAAATTAGTAAATAATTAAATAAGGTATGTCATATAAATTAAATGTAGGTAGGTAGGTTAACATGTCAAGTGAGAGAAAGCTGAGTTGTCTAAAAAAATATATGAAATATAAAAAAAAATTGTAATTGTAGGAAATGTCAGTAAAATAGGATTTATGTGTGTTAAAGGTATTAATAATAAAAAATAAAATTAAGAAAGGAAATGTCGAGCATAATATATATATTGATTTTTGCGATTTTAATAAAATTAATTTGGACTTACATTTAAAAGTCACTTTTTTTCTGTCCATCAGGCACAGATGTAAAAGTGTACACCGTGGGTCCGGACTACGCGCACGCTGAAGCGCGGAAGAGCCCCGCGCTCGATGGGAAAGTGGAACGCGACTCGGAGGGTAAAGAGATACGCTATCCAGTCATATTGTCCAATCAGGAGAAGCTTATATCAAGGAAAGTCTGTCTCGCATTCAAGCAGACTGTCTGCGGATTCGATCTTTTGAGGTGAGATTTTTTGATAACACCGGCTTTTAAACGGTAAGACTTGATTACTTGATTTCAATTACTGTTCTTAGTATCTATATACGTAATATGAAAATTTATTCTTTGTACGCGTAACTTAGAAAAAAAATATGTCATCTAAATGTTCCAATGCTCTACATTTGGAATTCCTTCAACTATGGATAGATTCCTTAAATATTGCCTACAACACTATGACTCAACATCTTACTTCAGTTGCTTTTGACCACCGGCTGGTACATTTTGTTTCACGGTTGTGAATTGTGAACCCAATACCCTAAAATTCAAAATCCCCGTGTTTGACGTGTCCCACACTGGTGTGTAAACGGCTTTTTGAAGAAAAGGCTTTTAAAACACAATGAACAAGGGTTTAACCACCATCCTGCCTGATGTTAAGCAGCGATGTGGTCTACGATGGAGCACACTTGAAGACCTCCAGATTGTACTGCGCAGGAAATACAGACTCCGGCAAGTCATTTCCCATCCTGGCGGTTCGCTCTATGAAAGTAGACGCAAACCGTTTGGTTCGCGTAAATGGTATCCACTTGCCGTGAATTACCATATTTTATCTATAATGTTAAAATTAATCGCAAAATGTGTTGGTAACTCCGGAACGGGTGGAACGATTTAGCTAATTCTTTTTTTGTTGTGCTTAATAAGCACATCCAGTGCTGAACACATGCCGCCCTTGAGGTTATACCAATTTCATATTCATAATTAAGACAGGACAACGTCTGTCGCGTACACTAGGTTTATATATTGTAGCATTCGCATATTGAAGCGAAAGGGGTATGTCAGGACCGTGACAAATGGAGATCTGTAGTCTCTGTCTACCCCTCTGCGAGACAGGCGTGAAGTGTATGTATGTATGTATGTCGCATATTAGATTTAAAAAAACACACTTCACGCCTTTTAATCCCAAAGCGGGGTAGGCAGAGGCATTAGATAAATAAACGATAATTATTTCACCCCACAGGGCAAACGGCAAGTCGTTCGTGTGCGATGTCAACGGGTTCTCATTCGTGAAGAATTCGAACAAATACTACGACGATTGTGCAAAGATACTCGGCAACATGATACTGCGCGAGCTGGCGCCGACTCTGCACATACCGTGGTCGGTGCCCTTTCAGCTAGACGACCCGCCAATAGTGCCCACCACTTTCGGCAAGATGATGGAGCTGAGGTGCGTGGTCGGGGTCATCAGACACGGCGATCGTACGCCTAAGCAGAAGATGAAGGTCGAAGTCAGGCATCCGAGGTATGACTATATAACTTTTTCTAAACTTTTGCGAATATTCAAATGGGGAATTTTCAGGGCAGTCGTTTCTCTTAGTTATGACAGATGGCGCTAGCTGCATTAGGGGGGGATACATGTCAACGAAATAACGAACTTCAAACAGTCAGTATTGAATGTGACAGTTACCTTTAAATACCAAAGTGGGGAGGCAGAGGCACTTGCTTAATAAGCCAATGCCCACGGTTCACCGAGCGTATTTAACCCAACGTGACAGGGGGTGAGCCCATCGCC
>SJJU01003918.1:0-28877 GCA_012932125.1 Conopomorpha cramerella
CACGCTTGGCAGGCGGGTTGGCGATCGCAGTGGTGTTGTGGTTTAACTCACAGAAAGCGCTGCTGCCCGTATCCAGAAGATTAGATTTGATTTAAATAATTTAGATTTTTTTAGAGCTAAAAATGTTCTTGATCCCTGGACACTTTTGATGTGTGTACTTTCCAACAAAAAAGAAACCATCCAAATTGGTTCATAAACTAGGAAAATATCCGCGAATAAACAACAAAGAACGTATAGGTAGTGCGTGTAAAATGGTCTTACAAACGTTGTTGGGCTCGTCAATATGAACAGCTTTTACTACGACGAGAGTGCATGCAATGAATTAATCCAATAAGAGTGTAAAAAGGGGGTTGGAAGTTTAAACTTACATATATATATATTGGGAAAACAACGTTTACAGGGTACATACTAGCAATGTAATAAATGCTCTACGGTAAATACTGAAGCGACTAGCAACATGTTCAGTACAGCGAAACAAATAGTTTGCTATGAATACTAGGTATAGGTACCCAGGCCTTTTGCACCGGAGAAGGTAATAAAACATAATACGACAACCGCACAGTATGTTTAAAAATAAAAGTCTTTGCTAGCGCACCGCTATTACCATTCACAGACAGAAAGCACCTTTCCACATTTATTCAGTACTAGCTGACCTGGCCAACGATGTTTTGTCAAATACATTATTAACAGTGATTCAAAATCCGTTGCGTAGTTTTAGAGATCTAAGCATACAGCGGGACAGACAGCGGGAGGCGACTTTGTTTTACGCTATGCACTGAATTTTTACTGGAATAAATTGCTCGCTGCACATCAAAATAAAAAAAAAATTAAAAAAAACATAAATAAATACACTTCACGCCTTTTATCCCAAAGCGGGGTAGGCAGAGGCACTTGCTTAATAAGCAAATGCCCACGGTTCACCAAGCCCATCGCCGTTAGAGGGTTCACACACCTTGTGGTGTGCGGGTTTCATCACAATGTTGTCCTTCACCGTACGAGCGTTGCGTTGCGTACATAGGCTCTGAAAAAGAGTCCCATTGGTACACGTCCAGTAGCCGGACTCGAACCAGCGACTACAGACGCTTTTTCAGACAAATTACTAACTTGTAAAATTACAAAATTTGATGTGCGGTGCGGTTAGTAATTTAGTTAAGTTGGCTTAGTCTTTGGTGATCAACGATTAATTACTAGGTAGATACCTACCCTTATTTACTGATATATAAGCTACATATTGTACAGTCTCAATCCATTCAATACTTCAGTTTTCGCGTGAAAGACTAAATAAACATCCGTCCATGTAATTTCATACTTTCGCGTTTATTATTTTAGTAGCATTCTATTATTTTAGTAGAATTGCAATCGGTAGGCTCCGGGTTCGAAGCTGTCTGGCTGTCTGTTTGGGTATACATGTGGATGAGGGAAGAATGATGAGAAAGATGTCAAGGTGGAAACAGGTGGATGTCACGCACTGAAACTTCAACAGAGAAGTCGGTCCCGCGTAGCTCGTCGGGTCGACTTTTTCCAGAGTACTAGCAGCCCGGCTATACATTTTTTTTAAAGTTCCCCTCTATTTATCGGGTATGCCATCATACAATTGATTAATGATTTCCTTATCATGGGACCTCTTTAAATAAGTTCTTTCCAACAAAAAAAAATCATATCGTCAATTATCTTTACTTATTTATTCCACTTACATATTTATTACATTCGTTCTCAAAATGAACAATTCATACAACATTTCCGTTGAACCGCAACACTGCACTGGCAGTACTTACTTAGTAGTACAAAGCTAATTAAACAACAAAAGGTAACTATTAACTAAGGGCCCAGTTGGGGCTTGAAGGATTGACTCAAGACTCTTCATGTTTTGTGAAAGTATGCTTAGTAACATACTTCAATATGTTGGTTTAATGTTTAAAAATATGTTAAAAATAAAAAACATGCGCGCCTACAACTCACATTGGGGTAGACAGAGTTAGTGCCCACTTTCAAGTATAACAACGTAATAGGAGGTATATCGTTGCACGCAGGTTGATACACCTTGTGGTGTGCAGGTTTTGTCACGATGTTTTAACTATGTTCCTTTACCCAATGAACGTTTCGTAACAGGCAAAAACTCTAGAAAAAAATTGCCGTCGCTTTGAGAGAGATTAAAAAATATTTTTTTATGAATCTCTATAATGTTAGGTTACAAGTGACAGTCGTGTGGTGACGGCGAATAGAATACATGTGCCACTCCAGCCTGTATAGAAGTGAGCATTTACTTACTGTGTGTTACAGGCCCCCGAGAAATGGTCTTAGAAACACGTTGTTTGTTGGGCTTGTCAAAATGAACAACTTTTACTATGGCGACAATGCGGGAAAATTAAAATAAAATATTGAATCCCCTTACAAAATGTCATCACTCGAGGCAAAAAAAAAACTATTTTGTATGGAGGTGTAGTCTACACGTAAAATTCTCCTTTTCACGCTATAACAGCTTTCAAACAAAACAATAATCAGGAAAAATCTGTCCTCCTGTCTTCGAAAGTCGAAAGTTATGTGTAGAAATAAGAAATGCTTTTAGAATTCGGTTAAAAAAAAACATTTTTCGCGACAATTATCGAATCCCCTTAAGTGTTAGCTCCATACTAGGTGCACATAGTATTTTTTTCACATTGTGACAACGTTCCCAGGGGTCTATAAATCAGAGCTCGGCTGAAGCATGTGGGACCGCGACGGTAATTAATTCTCACAATTGCAACAATGCTTGTAATTGACTAGTTGAACTGTTGTCTTTAGAGGAAACATCCATTATCAATGATTTGGTTTAGTGGACAGAACAGGGCAGGATCCTGAGTTCGAATCCCAAAATGTTTTAATAGTGATGTGATGCATTATCTGTGCATATTATGTGCATAAGTATGCAGTTATGAATTATTATTTCTTTTAAATGAACATAACCTGTTAGAAAAGATTTGGCAACGCGGTAGCCAACGATTTGTAAATATCACTTAGGTATGTTAAGTTTTGCGAAAAACACCTGATAGATATAGTGGTAGTAGGTACCTACTTAGTATTGTAGTATCCAATATTTAAAAAAACACAATCATAGATAAATATAACTGGGATACAACATATTAGAACACGATTCCTATCATAGTTTCAATCCGATATATAGGTAGTTTCGCCATCATAACAACGAGGCAACATTTTTTAACATCATTACCGTCGAAAAGGCTTAACAAAATAGCTTTCCACTTTAGCTGTGTATCTGTATCCTGCGCGTGCGCAGCCCGAGCGCCGCAGCCGCCGTCGCGCCGTCGTCGGGGCAGGAGGGTCACCGCGCAGGCGCGCACTTTGCATGTGTTAAATAAATATCAGACGGCCAGCAGGCCCCGACCGTCTGGCCGGCTCGCTTAGCAGTCGATGGCCGATGTATATGTATACAGACATTTATACACACACACACATATACACAAGGTATGCTGACCAATAAATGAATCAGTATTTAGTCAATACCTTCTTTCCTCAATTCGGTTCTCGCGTCTCCAAAAAACATCCAGTACGGTCGAGAATAAGATCTGCGGCTTGAAGATTGAAATTCATAAGAATGGTATGTTACAAGAAGGTTCATGTTCTTCTTCATCACGTTATGAAAGTATCCTACCTAATGTATTTGTCACCATCATCAGTTGTAAATGACATCAAAACTGATACAACAAGAAATTGATCTATCACTAAAAGATTGTAACTGATATGAATCATTAGACAGTTTTACTTGTCACAATATAACAACTCTACTTACCTTGATGATATTACACTGAACCAGGAAATGTCATCAAAACTGATAGGCCGCTTCATTGGCAGACTGTATGTAGGTACTATGCAAGGAAAGTAGGACTTGGCGTCAGGGCAGTCTGTGAAAAAAAGTTTGTCTGCCTTTCTAAGCAAATCTGGAAACGTAATAAAATAACATAACAGTGAGAAACTTTCTTAAAAAAACATTCTGTCACACATAATTGGAAACGAAAGAGATGCAACTACATTATTATATGATCGTTCATCTTCGGTCTCGCTCTTTGTTGTTTTTTTTTTTTTAAGAAAATTCCTCATTCCAACTCGATTAATCGCGCGCGCGACCTCGTATCCTCCAAATATCTATTACAAGTGCAATAATTCATTCAATAATATTTTATACTGGCGCCAACGTGAAATAACTTCGGTGATGTTTCGACACGTAAAATAGGTCGCTTCTGTGACGACTACAGTGGCACACAGGTTGGGTAGTTTCTTTGCAGTGACGGTCATAGCGAGTCTATTTTCGTGCGGAAAGTGGCTGTTTCGCGTGTTGGCCAAAATGCACATTACGTCGTTTGTAACGGGTTTATTACTATCGAAAGAACGGAGCCGCCTGCATGCCAAGAGGTGATTCCTGGTGATCGCCCCCTTGAGTTATGCGCACACGCACCGTACACCAGCAGCGGTATTACACCACCGACGGCGGCGGGCGAATTTATGTGCGTTCAGTTTAACATACCGAATGTGCCTGATATTCGGTCTGTACATTAATAGGTACATTATTATTGTTATTAAAGAGATATTAAGTAAAGGTACGGTCTGAAAGTATTTACGAAACTTGTACGGTCCGAAAGTACAAGTCAATTAAAGACTACTCTCTGATTGAATGTTCATGACACATAATCATCAATAAGGTGGCGATTTTATATTAAGAAAAGTAACATTAAATCCAATTACTTATTATATGGATATATTAGAGATGCACGATTATCCTCCATTACCTACCCCTCTTTAAGTTTACATAATAATCATCGTGTCGAGACTATCCAAACTGGAACAACACAATAACGTCTCCCCCCACCCCCATCGTCACTAAATTGAACTGGTGATCATATAATAGTCTGAGAGGCACGTGTCTTCAGCACTTTTTACAAATTCGTCGAACCAATCCCACTACTGCAATGGTAATAATACTTACCTTATTTAGATATGGCCTAAATAATAAATTAATGAATTAATAATAAACAATTTATTGCACCGTACAACGATATCGAAAATAAAATTGAAATTGGTAAGACTGCAGGCGGCAACCATATCACTCAGAGTTAACTTCCAGGTAACCTAATTAGGATATATGGTAGGTATTAAGTTAGAATTAGTTGTGGTATTAAGTTAGAATAAGAGCACACTTGGCACAGAGCTTTACTTATTACTGTGGGAAAAGTATTGCCACTATGCCCAATACCCACGGTGATCGTCAGCTGTACAAAGTTAATTGGGAATGGATACCCAGACACTGGTCAAACCACAATATAGACACCTACTCACCGCATCTGCCAAAAAAACCTTCAAAAGTCAAACGCAAAATGATAAAAAATTATCACCATAAAAAATGCAGTTACGTTGAAAACGTGTCATACCTACTCACAATATTTGCGGAGCGCATATTTGCGAGCGCACTTCACCATAACACTCTGTTACATGGTGACGCATTTGGCTCATTTTAGTATTCAGCCGTAAACTATGAAAAATGTCACACATTCCAAAAATACAGGTGTAGCGTTAGCTAAACGCTGATGGCGGCGTCTCCAAATACAAAATGTATTTTCGTGTAATTTAACTTGCATAAACGTACTTTAATTACGTACGTACGTTAAAACGTAATTTAATAGTACATAATCTTATTTATTAAAGGCGTGAAGTGTATTTTTTTTATAATCTTATTTCCCATTTGAAATTCCGTCGTAAAATAGTTCGTCCAGCAGTTTTTATGAAAGCACTAGTGAATCCGACAGACGTTTGATATTTAATTTCGAATTAGCATAATTTCTCGTGATTTTCTATTTCTTTCATAAGAACCTTCTCTTGACTATAATATAAAAATTGGTCGAGCCATTTTTTCATTTCATTTCGATTCATTTTCATTCTAAATACTATAGATAACACTCCAAGTCATTTTTTATTTCATGACAATAATCCGTCAAAAAGTTTAGACATACACACCTATGTAAAATACATGATATACGTCACGTCCGTTTCCCAACTAAAAACTAGCTATAAAACACAGACCTATGTTCCCTAACAGTATAAACAGAACCTTTGCAGAAATGGTGTCACTAAAAAAATATATTATAATCTCCGTAAACAAGACCTAAGTATTCGGTGTTCATAAATGAATAAATATGCGACGGGCTGGGCACTTATCAAACACCAATACCTCCTTTACAATTTGTCCATCTCTGTCACAAATTAACATTGCAATACGTGGCCTGCAGCAAGACCTCATGTTTTCAAAACTTTTCCAATCTACTAAGGTTTATGTATGCACGTAGTCACATTTTTTCGCAATCCAATCCTCAGACACTTTCTGAACAAAGTTGACTGTGTCACCTTGGAATTGCAATAACGGTGAGAAGTCGAGCAAAGGGCATCAGCTATGATCATTTCATTAGATAAAGAAATCGTCTTGCCTATTCCTAGGTGAACTGGGTACTGTGAAGCTTAAACTGCATGGCAAAACTGAACGTTATTGACTAGTGTCGAGAGATTATATTTGTGCGATTTTTTTCTTCATGCGTACCTGGACCGTGTGATACCGCCCTAATATTATAAAAGCTAGACGGCTTATGCAAAGTGCGCAAACAGCAGCTACCAGCACAGACGTCCTTCGTGAAACTAGGTCGGCAGACTGAAGACAATCACAATTTTAAATTAGGACCCTACAGACGTCCCTCGACTCATACATGTTTAAATTTAACTTGAGTAAAAGTTATCTGCTAAAGTTTACCATTCACAGGTGCCTTGAGGGTGATAATTGACGATTTTTTAATGCACGATGGTAATATTTTCTGGTTTACTTTGATAGTTGTATTAAAGAATATGAATATTGTCAATTTATAAAGTAGGTGCTATATACTTATAAGTAGTCTAGTAGGATCTTTTGCGCGTGCCTAAAGTTGGCACCCAATTACAGGTTTGTTCTGCTCCTTAATATAATATTCAGTAATAGGCATGTATTTAAATACCCAGGGGTCTAACTGTTCACCAGTCAGCGGTGTATCCGGCCATCAAGCATTTGTTAAATTAGTATTAAATCATATGTATATTAAGTATACTTAGCAGTAAGTCTTGGCGATTTGAAAAGATGACAGTTTCTTCCCGATTCTTCTGGCCAAATTATTTCGAACCGGGGACGATTACTTTTGTTTTTAAAGTCATAAATGACGTTCATCAAGCTTTGTGTTATGCTACTCTATATCTGTATGTTATAGCACTTATAACGATGAAATAAAGAAATTTTGACTTTGACTTTTGACTTAGTCCTAATTGGTCGGTTTAAAAGTTCATAAAAGTAAAGCGGATAAAATAGGTTTACAGGTAAATAACACAGTAAGTTATTTTGTACTGTGTGCTTTTCACACTTATTTATCTGGGATGCTCCAGACTGATGCCAGTTTAGATGCAATTTATCCAAAAAATCCGCGTCGTGAATGGTCATACCTGCATTTTACCCTGTCCTGCAAAAGGTTTTCTGAAACTGAGTTCATTTTCTAAAACTATAAGGCTAAACGCGGTATAAATATTCTCCAGTTCCACCAAACTCAACTTGTCAGTTGTATGTCAAATACGGAATAACCAGTTTCGATAGAACACATCTTAGGTTTAAGTTACACCGAGTTTATTAGTAAGGGTGCTAAGGTTACTAATTGGTGTTTAACTAATTATTTATCCGCAGCAATCCAGGCGAAGAACAAATGCGATCAATTGTGTTTATTTCTCGAGCGTTTACGGTTTAAACTGATTGTTTACACCTACGATTTTATTATTAGAAAGTCTAGCTCTGTGCAGTAGTAACTAAGTCTGTTGTTTGTCGCCTATTTCCCGCCCATTCATTACCCGCCGGATATTTCGAGCTGCTGTTGACATAATTATACTTTGCATTCTGATTTATCTTTGCATCAGAACTCTCGTGAAGTCCAGGGAAACTTCAACGCCAAACTAAGCATTTGTTCGGGATATTTGTGTCTTGATACCTCTGTATATAATGTGTTCTGTCATTCTTAAAATATTTTACTCAATGAAAACAATGCGTGTTGGTTACAGGAGGTTTAGCTCCAGAACCACTGCAATAATTTTGATTGTTGTTTCTTTTTTTAGGATTTCTCTTACGAATACGTTAATTATTGGGGCAAAATAAGTACCAGAATATGAAATCACGAGGCGTCTACCATTACACGTACCTTTAAATGATACCTGAAGGAAACGATTTCGTCTTTAACAATCATGAATAAAATAAAACGTACAGCTTCGAAACACAAAACCCGTACCTGCAAAAAGTAATAACGGAATAATTCAACCTTACGAAAAGCCATTCGTGTGAATTCTTTGAATCTCATCGATGCGCGTGCCACAACACATCACTACAGCCACAATGTATGTGGATTCACCGTGCACTCCGGTTTGACTAGACCAGCTTATTCTGAAACTTGGTTGTAGTGAAATAATCGGTGACATTCGTACCAAGTTTAACTGAACGTGTGCCATTTTAGTTTGTCTGTGCTTGCAAAATAGTCTGTGTAGGTAGTTCCCAGAAACCAGAGCGACTGCATTAAGCATCGTGACTGGGGCTTCTGCGTGCAGTTGCCGAGATGGTCTCGCGACATTGTCTGCTGCAGACACAACGCTAAAGGGATGTGAGAAAGCTAGTAGCTGAATAAAGAAAATGTAGAGTACTTTCGTCGCACGCTCTTTTGCAGTTCCCTGACTAAGTTTGTCACGAATTTCACGTCTTTACAAATGCGGTGTGTTGTTGCTAAACAACCATGAGTGCAGCCAATACTTACTTAGTCAACTTGTAGCGAAAATGTTTTCTCATTTCATGAATTCACACCTATTTATACCTACGTGAATGTTGTTTGGATGTTTCGTTTAGAATGTTGTCTGCCCACTCGCGGTATTTACGTCTCTGCCGAAGACACCGCAGCGTACGCGGCCGTTGCGAATATTCGATTTATCGCAGCGTTTCGGATCTTCCCCTATCGGTTGTTTGGTCAGCGGGAACCGGCTTGCAAGGATAAAAATAATCGCGAAAACGCTTCCTCAACCTCTTGAGCCGAGATGAAAAAAGTGGCGCCAAAATGAACCGGACATGGTAACACAAATCAAGAGCAGGCGGTGTTGGTGTCAACGGCCGGCGACCGAGAAGCCGCTCTCGGGCCGACTCGCGCCACAACACTGCGCCCGCCACTGGGCTCAAATGCGCACCAATGCCTCTTCACACACGTGTATCGAACAAATATCTACCGACATAAGTTGCCTGTGGTCACGCATCTTCCTATCTTTTACAATAATAACTTGTTTGAATGCTCGTGAAGACACTTCATTTTTACGATTAAAACTACATTTACATGAAGGTTTTGTTTCCAATTAAAACTGACGGTGGATTTCCACACCACCCCCATTCGGACGAAGTCCCTACTTTACAACAGTATTCAGACAAAACATATCTATTGCAAAAAAATATTTCCACGTTCGCATTGTGTCATGCGGAAGAGTCTAAACAAGAAATTCCGCACCTTTTGGAATTGAACCAACTTATGAGATTTACAAGATGGAAAACGTCCCGAGATTAGTGTAATCGTCCAACATCTGTATTAATGCTTGAATGTACACGAGAAACATTTAGGTATTAGAGCTATTTGTCGACGCTGAATGGGTGTTAAACAGTTGATGCGCTGGTGAACGACATTTCAAGGTCAGAGCGCGGGAACTAGAAAAACAATCGGCAATTTGAATAGGTAGGTGATTTAAGAACGGATCTTTTCAAAGATAAATCACATGTTACTGAAAAAAAAACTAAGAAGTGTGACATTACAACTTTCTATGCTCAATTTTGATGCAGTATCTTGGTCATTTATAAATTTGCAAACTCCTCCAATATTCAGATGATCTGAAAGTTATCTTTGTTGTAACTATCTTCTAACACTAATTGATATGCTATGAAATGAAAATAAATTAATCGTACTACTAAAGTGAATCGAAGTATGTAGGTTTACTCTACACATTTCCACCACTAGCTAGCTCATTTTACAATGGTGCCGTGCAGGCTTCCCACACGGCCCAAGTACCAGGGCGTCATGACCCGGCCAGCCGGCAGTGGCGGTACGGCGGTCCCCGCCTTTTACGGCGGAGGCAGCGTCTGCGCCTCGTCTGATCGCCGCGTGAGTCACGCGCGGGGAATCCGGCCGACACGACTTGACCATCGGCCGCTGTCGTATCACCGACGCTCAATACTAGATCTGACATCGTGCTATTCGCATCATCATATCGAACTGTGAAAAAAATGTGACAATATAATTATGATATAGACTCAGGTAGGGTAAAATTACATAAAGGCTATGAATAGTATTTTATTCAAGTCCATTACACGAGTATATATGTTACTTGTGATTTTTTGGCACTCTTCTTTTGCACTTGGTTTTTGGAAGACTTATTAGGAATGTTGAAATGTTCTAGATTTTTTTTAATGCCGATACAATATTCAGCATTCAGTATTCTTTATTGTGTCATATGAAGGATATACAGTACATTTAAGGAGTTCTACATATATATGGATCCTGGTAGGGCGTTTGTACATCGTAGCTAAAATAACTTCAATAATGTACACTATGTAACATTATTTGTGCAGTATGCTTCGTAATGTATGCTTCAAATGCATAAACATGTCGCGATGATTACCTAACTAGGATGTTCCTAAGTGACGTGATAACAAAAACTGTTTGTTTTGCATACAACACGGAGTAATTGCGAAATCTAGGACATTCATTCCTACATAGCTTACTTTGTGTGATAAATTAATTTAGTACTGAATGATGCCCATTGTTACTGATTATCAGATTTGTTCTAGGATCATGATGCAAATATTATTTAAATTGTATAAATTAGTTGTACACTTCATATTGGTTTAAGTACACATGTAGTAGGTAGTGCCTGCCTTAACTGTGAACATTAATTTGTAATTAGTATAATATTACTACAAATTTTCTATTTTTTTTTCTTTCGCAAGAACCGTATACTGGCATGAATAACAAAAAAAGAATTAGAGGTATTTCTATCTACCCCTTCTCGAGTTACTTAGCAAAACATTTAGCGGTTATTTTTTTATATTATAGATGTACCTTATATGTTATTGTAGCTACCTACGCATTTCATCATTTGTGCTATGATATACACGCAGGGATTCTATACCAAGGTAACAAATCCTACGGCTATTCGTCACTCAATAGTTATTTCATTGCAACAAAAAAAATCCCAATTAAAATGTGTAGAGCAGCCTTTTTGCAACTGCCGTCTCGATAGGAAAATCCGGGTCCGCATAGCTTATTATAAAGTCGTTATACTTAAAGTTACGGAATTTCTAGACTATTTAAACTTCAGCCTTGAGACAGACCGCCCTGTTACTATGATTTATTTATAGATTAACAGGAATGTGAATCGTTATATTTCATGTAAAAAAGCAGAGTTTTTAAAACGTCGAATTCGTTTCATTCATGCGGCTCCGTGAAATACTATAACACAGTCCATTTGAAAAAAAAAAAGCTAGACTAGACTAAACACATAAAAACTGTTAATATTTTTGGACGCCCGTGTTATTTCGTGCATTCATCGATCATGATGTTGAATTCGTAGGTATTTTCGAAGCGTTAGATTGTACTCTGTGTAGAGGAAGTTCCTGGAAAATTCCTGAAATGTACATAGCTCTATATTTAAAAATATGATGTGCATTTCAATCGAACGGCCAATGCTCCGATTTGCCTGTTTTTTCGTGAGAGTAAAGTAAATATTTGTTGCATGGCTAAAACTATTGGGATTCACTAACGCAATAGTAATATTGGGCAACTTGTGGCAATAAGATTTTCTTTTAACATGCTTTCCTCACGAGAGTTAAAAGGGATTTTTCATAACAAAATAATATAAAAGCGCTATAGAAACTAAAAGTAGTAGGTTAACCAAACACCACGCTATTAACCTGGTGTTTGCTGAAACCAGATGGAATCTTTGCGAATAATCTAACCATAGTGCATACTTAGAGTATCTTCGCTATATCAAAATTAAAGACCGATTTGTAAACCTGGTGCTAAAAACGTGGTTGTTCTATATATTTACTTAATATAGACATAGACATTCATTTATTTTTGCCAAAAAACACACAAACAATAATTCAGTACAATGGATTACACATACAGTATACGTTAAATGCAGCATTCCTATCTATCGTTCCTGTGTCTGTCAGCAAAAAAGAGACGCCGTCTCAGCATATTGCCACGGTTGCCCGTGACGCTGGTATTCTGCCAGCCCTCAAGAGTGAGGAGAGATTAATAAATATATAAATAAACTAAATATTGTAACACAATTTACATATAATTACTAAGAAAACCATAGTGTGTCGATAAACGCTTATTGTACATTGCACAAGCTGGGGCTCAACCAGAAAGCAAGCATGCGCCAAGCATATACTTCACACCTTATAATCCCAAAGCGGAGTAGGCACTTGCTAAGCACATGATAAGCGGCTTTTCCCCCCAGCCGGTATCTGCTGGACGGGCATGGAGCGCGGCGGGCGCTGCGGGTCGGTGGCGGCCCTGCGCGTGTCGCGGGCGGACTGCTGCGCCGGCGCTGCGCCCGCCGCCTGGAGCCCGCAGGACCTCGACAGCGGCGAGATATTCTTCTATAAAGCATTGTCTGGTGGTGTACCCTGTACCGCGTGTGCTGGTAAGTTATGATTCTTGAATCTCTATCTCTATAATTAGGTTTCCTTTAGTTTTACTAAGTTCATTGAGTAGCTAATTTCAACTCGTACATCCTTACTAGTAAATTCGGTGTAACTTAAACCTATGATGTAACAGTTCTACTGAAACTGGTTATAGCGTATTTGACATACAACTGACAAGTTAAGTTTAGCTTGGTGCAACTGGGGATTAGTTAGTTACACAGCGTTTATTAGTAGAACCCGTATGGTCTCAATGCGCTGGCCACTTATCGGACACACCGCAAAAATTGTTGGGTCTCTGAGTCCTGACGCTCTTACCCTTAACATACATCAGTTTTTGAGGTGGCCGTAGAATAGAGACAGATGATAATGCTGATGATGGTCAATAAAATTAATGAAGTATTATATAATCTACAGAATATTTTTCTTTACTTTTCTTCATATTTCAATTTCAGCCAGTGTTGAAAGTAATGAAAATATAACTTTCCTTGTGTCAGAATCGTGCGCGGGTGTAACATGCGGTCCGGGGCGGCGGTGCACGGTGCGCGAGGGGCGCGCGCGGTGCGCGTGCGCGGCGCAGTGCCGGCGCGCGGGGCCCGTGTGTGGCAGCGACGGCCGCACCTACCGCTCGCTGTGCCGCCTGCGCAGGCGCGCGTGCCGCCGCCCCGCCAAGCACATTGTACTCGATTACCCTGGACCTTGTCGTGGTGAGTACTCATTTAAATGTTTTTTTCTACACATTACGGAATATGGGTGACGAGTTTTTAAGTCTGTATATAGGTATTCTAATCATTATCAGCCACATGACGTCCACTGTTAAACGAGGGCCTCCCCCAATGATTTCCATGATCATTTGGGAGGTGAATGGATTTTTTTTTGTGTACAAAATAGAAAAAATACCTAGGGAAATGAATGGTTCTTCCTACCCTATAATTTAGCTATTTCCTACCTTTTATCGGACCTCTATACCCGGTATGTAGGAAAATGCCAGTCGGTGGCAGAGAGCAAATAATCTGTTAGATATTTTCTAGAAAAAGCTTCCGGTACCCCTAACAAAACGCTCCAAGGAAGACATGACAAGAACTACCAAGCACTGCGATGCTGCCATTCTAAAGGGTCGGAAGTGTTTCGCACACACTGCTACTGTTTTACTAAGCTAACTTTTCTACAGTTTTGTAAAAATAAATAAAACGTAGGTAAGATAATCTTAAAATTAAAACAACATTTTACCACAAGCACGAGTCACGCTAACCATTAAGCGTATAGCAAATGCACGTAGGTATAAGAAGCTCTCCATAAAAAAAAATGTTTTATTACATTTTATATAGGGATCGAAAGGGAATGGGGATGAAAAGTTTTTGCGTTTTCCAGCTTTGTCGCTATTTTAAAAGTCAATTTTGACAAGCCCAACAAAGTTTCTAAAGCCATTGCTCAGTATATACACGCAGTATAAGTGCGTAGGTACAATACTTACTAATTGTTCACTTTTATATTTTATACTGAATCAGATTTTTTTGTTGCAACTACAAGAGAATACTCCGTTTAGATTTTATTCATATACGTTTAGCAAACTATAAGCGTGGCTGATGTTGCTTTTTTTATTATTTTTTTTGCAACTATACCATAATTCTTCCGATGAAGAACAAAGTAGAATTAACTATAACAATAAACAAGTCTACGTCCAATTAACTTCCACGCAGGCCCACTTTCGAAATCATGAGTCTGAAGGCAAAAAACTGAAAGAAGTATTGTTATTCTTGGCAATAAATAAGTTGGTTTTTTCGTCTCTGTCGAGTTTAAAAGATCATTATTGGGGCAGCGGAGCATGACCACTCGCTTCAACGACTCTCGGGGCAGACGCGCTCCTGCAGTGCGATTCACGTGGACATATCGCGCCCGTGCCCCTAGCGAAGTCCACACGAAGCGTCTACCTCTCCCTCTCACAGCAGTCCGAGATAATAGAGACGGCGATATGCGCTTCGACCAACTGACTGAAGGCACCCGTAGATGGCAACGGGAATCGCACTACCCTATCCACTAAAACGAATAGCTTATAAGCACAATTTATACCACTTCAACTACATAAATGTAGGAAAAAAACTTTCGCCTTGACATTTTGTATTCTGAATAAGTAATTGTTCTTTAAACAATATCGTGATGGTATACATTTAAATGAAATTTACAGTAAAGTATGGTATTATTTTCATAAATTATTGTACTTATTGTTCAAAAATAAATAGTAAGGAGATAAATATCGTGATGAACTTCCGCCATCCGCAAATGAGACTTGCGAGCGTTATTATATATACCGGTAACTTGGAGTTACATATTAAGCACGAGGAGACTTTATTCTGAACTTTTTCGGTTTTTTATCTTACCTACCTATAAAGAAGTCTAAACTACAAAAAATAAATAAGGTATCTGCTTCAAATATTTCAAACAAACAGATATTTTTGCTTCAGATTAAAATGACCCCGTCAAGTCAACCGTAACTTGAGGTCACTTTTATCACAAGCTTCACATACATTTTTTAAGCACATTAAACAAGCGTTTGATCACCATCCTGCCTGGTGTTAAGCAGCGATGTGGTCGACGATAGAGCACACTTGTTTATTAGGTACCTATTTACACGTGACTTGAAGACCTATACTGCGCAGGCAACACAGACTCCGGCAAGTCAGTCCACATCCTGGCGGTTCGCACTTTGAAGGTAGACGCAAACCGTTTGGTTCACCTAAATGGTATATCCACCTGGTATGGGTGACGTTTTACCGTCCTCCTGGTTGTCCTATAGTAAAAGCGCTATCTAGCGAATATTTAGAATCTGTTTATTAAATCAAAATTGGATACTTTGTTCAAAAGTTATGAGGGTTCAAAGTGGGGAAAAAAGTCGACTTTATACAAATATGTTCAAGTATCAAATGAAAGGGCACGGCACGTACATTTAAAACTGGGGTGTTATGTTAATTTCTTTAAGTTATTTGAAATCGCTTCAAAACAGAGCTAATGCACTGCTAGTTAACATCTCAAAAACTTGCCAAATGTATGCTTAATACTACCAGTTAGTAATTACACAACGCATTACTGCACAATCGAAGATTACTTTATATAGCATTATATTCCTGAATTTTATAATATCATCACCAGCCCATATGGAGAGGAATAGTTCCAGCGGTGGACACAGGCCTCTCCAATTATACGCCACTGTGATCTGTTTTCAGCTTCTCGCATCCAGCTTCTGCTCAGTCCACCTTTTATAATATAAATTTGATCTATTGTGAACTTTTTAGAACACATCCAGCTTATTCTGGGACACATTGTATTTACAACCATTTATGAACCGTGCTCCTAAGAATATCGGGTTGATAGCCCAAATAAAATGAAATAATAAAAATTACGGACAAACTGTTAATATACGGCAACTAGTTAGTCGATGTTTATCTTTTTTATTAATACTATAAACCTTTAAAATATTCTTGGATTGCAGTCGATAGTGATAGTTACTGGATGTGAGGAAATACCAATACAGATATTACTGGATTTTTATTACTATACTATTAATGGATTTTTATAATCATAAGTATTATATGTAGGCAATTTAAAATAATCGATATTGCGATGGGGCAGCTCCAACACGTCACCCATCAACGTCGACTTAAATAGTGCTTCTCTATAACCCTTATTGACATATAAGGCATGTGTAAAATATTTTAATACAATTTTATTGAAAAACTCTACATAAGTACTGTACAAATAAATGCATGCTAAATAAAATTAAAAATAAGTTCGAGTGAAAAAACTTGGAGATCATTCTACGTCTCTAACCCAATACAAACAGCATCATGGTCCTAATACCAACTTTTTTTAAAAATATCATTGATGGTGAGAATTAAGCCATAAAAAGGAAAGTACAACTGAATACATACCTACTTGATGTGCCTTCTTGAATAAAATGTTAATGAATATCAAAGAATTTTACGTAAATACTTGAAGACGCCTAGACTCCCTCCATCGTCCTAAGAACCTACGTACGGGTCTGTAGCCAGGAGCGTCGCGGATAAAATCTAGTATTAAGTTACACAGTACGGTATTCCATGAACCGATCGAGCCAGTCTGGCCTAGCCTAGACCATTTATCGAACGAGGCGGGTTTTAAAAGAAAACCCATGAATGCAGGCATTATGTTAAAACAATGGCCCATAGAAATTTCATCCCAGTGCATGGTATCCGGGATTGAATGGGGCTGGCGGGATGCCGATGACGGCGGGACGTGGCTGGAATTCCGATATAAACATATTTTATTACCCCTCATAGGTAAGGTTTGACCTAGCTACTAAAAGTCTTATAGGTACGAACAATTTTACAAACTCTTTGAAGCAGACGTCGTGATCTAAGATTCTAAATACATTTTCGAATCGCGTGTAACATTAGAAAAAATATAGGCATACATCTGAGGATGTAGGTGCAAGATTACGTACTATGTACTTTCTTTGGATAATAAATTTTAGTATTATTTTTTTTATTTATGTATACCTAAACCCTTTCATAGTTACCAATAAAATAACAATTATAAGTTATAAGTTGCTATCCTTCTCTATCACTCTGAAAATGAAAAAGATGTGAAGGAAGTGGAATTTTGTATAACTATCCTTTGGTTGTCCGATTTACTTCATTTTACCAGTGAATTTTTCAGAATAAAAAATGAGAACCTGACAAGGGCACCCTAGTTTGACGGAGCATTTGACCTTTACCCCAAAAGGATTTCTGGTTCTAGAGATTAACAGACAGATTAACCATGGTAAATGGGACCGTAATCAGTAGTAATATTACAAACGCGAAAGTTGGTTCTGATGGATTTTTTTTTATCTCTATGAACAAGCGTTTAACCACTATCCTGCCTGATGTTAAGCAGCGATGTGATCTACGATGGAGCACACTTGTTCATTAGGTACCTATTCACCCGCGACATAAAGACCTTCAGACTGTACTGCGCAGGAAACACAGACTCCGGCAAGTCGTTCCACATCCTGGCGGTTCGCACTATGAAAGTAGACGCAAACCGTTTGGATACAAGTTTGTTACTCTGGCACGCATAAACTGCTGAACGGTTTTTATTGAAAATTAACAATAATATAGCTTATACATCGGAATAACACATAGGCTTTAATTATTTCAAAATCACGGATTAGGCTGAGCTACAGCTAGTCTCTTCTTAAGCCACAGAATGAGAAGTACCTATGAATACTTAAATTAAGTCCGCATTTGATAACAACAACGCCAAATGAACTGAATAGTAGGTACTTAACTCCATTCAAGTTTTCCTTAATACTCTTAAATCCATCATGCGATCGGGCTGCCTCCGCCGCCCACCGTTCAGTCTCTTTTTTTCTCCCACTAAGTACATCGCTTAGCCTAAGAGCTAGATACAATTGAGATAGGCTGTAAGTTTCGGTCGCTTACAACTCAACATTTTCACCGTTAAATTGAGCTCGGTGTGTAAAATAATGTTATACGCTGAAGGTTCAGGCAAAAGCTGCATGTGATGAACGTATTTGTCCGTACATACACGTAGTTGAATAAATTGTGCCTGGAGGTATTATCGTGCATTGTGAATTAACTCGCTATTCAGAATGCAGTCCGATTTGTGTTTGTTTTGTGGGCGGTTGGTTCGTTCACCCATGCTGGACTAGCGCTCTGGGTGCAGCCAGCGCCAGCCATCCACATGCCAGCTAGACAATAGTGTTAGATGCTTTTCCAAACGGTTATTGCAATATAAATTTCTACTAAGTCCCTTTTTTTGTAATTCTTCTAAAAATATGATTTGATATTCCAATGCAACCGCGAAGTTAATTAATTATAAAAAGAGTATGTTTCGTCAACACATTATGGCACTGTCGTTATTCTATGGTTGTTCGTATTTTATAAATTACATATTTTAATAATACATTTTCATACTCGCTTCAAAATACCTACCTAAATACATTTTGTAAAAAATGTCATTACTTACCTACTTCAAAAACGAACGGAAATATTTTTTTGTATATTATTATTCGCGGAATATATAATAATGACCCGTTTCATCACAATAATTTCAAAATCTTAACTGACATGTTACGTCGTTGAAAGAAAGATGTTCCTTGCCACGAATATAAACCTTACTGTTTGTCCTGTAAAATGTTTTTTGTTGTATCAAGTTAATGTCAATCCATTGGAGTTAATACTACTTTAAAAAAAATAAACCCTAAGGCAAACATTAGACGATACGTTTTGATCTCAGTTTTACCACAGTCATGATTGTGATTGACGGATTTCCTATAGTCTAATATAGTGAATGATGTTTGAATTAGTATTAGTAGTCATTCCATAAATCATGACTGATGGAGTTGAATGACGCTTGCATGAGCGTCTAATGTCTGCCTAAATATGTATCATACCAGTGACGTCATCAGATATAATTTGTCTCCAGCAACTTTGGTATTGCTCAGACACTAGCAACAGAAAATCTTGACCAAGAGACTAGAAGTCTGATGCGTGCTGAAATATTCATATTTTCTCAATTTTCTCCGAATTTATACATGGAAAAGATCTGAAAATGTTTGTACAGCATCCTGATAGGGAAATACCGAAACGGTTTCTTCCTTTTTCTGGCTTATGAAAAATGGTTGTCTGTAAACTCGGTTTACCGACGGACGGTAGTTTGACATGACAACGTCACGACGAGTAATTCCTAGCTAAGCTTCGAAGACAGAATATTATGCATTTTATGCCGTGATAACAAATATTAAATCGCTTTGGTTCGGTCTGAGGTGAAATAATGGCCTAATTCAGATTCAATATATCCTATGTATTAAATAAGAAACTCTTAATGGTTTTGACGTATTTAAATAAAATATCTACAAAATGGGTCATGAATCAAATTGTTGGACTGTACATATGTACGTTCGGACAAGAAGTCTCGTCAGTTTTAGTTACAGTTCCTACGTCACTAAACCATCAATAAGGTAAAGATATTATATTGTGACAAGTGAAAAATGAACCTTAACGTCTAATGATATGCATGTGAGTTTCAACCTTAGGTACAGTCGACCTAGAATCTGGTCTACCACAGACCAGATTCTGTACTTATCCACGTACGTAGCAATGCGTCTGTTTGCAAAAAAGAATCCGTACCTTTTTTTGTTTTTAACACAATGAACAAGCGTTTGACCACCATCCTTCCTGATGTTCAGCAGCGACGTGGTCTAAGATGGAGTTCACTTGTTCATTAACTACCTATTCACCCGTGACTTGAAGACCTATAGTAATAGGTTCTGCGTGGTTCTGCAAAGGAAACTCATTGGTAAACTACAACGAACCTAGTATACAGCTATATGACTGCCATAACCCTCTCATTGCAATTTAAAATATCAAACAACAAGCCCAATAAAAAACAAAACTAAATTGACTATTCATACCTTCATTGACATACAACGGCACTAAACACAATTTATTTAGCTTCATAAAGGAAACTACAAATATCTCAAAGGGTGCGCGCGCGCATGGATCCTCGCGGCGAAGTCTGCAATAAACATTCGATACTTTATGTGTTAATAAATACACAGTAACACGTAATTTACATAAAACGTAAATACAGTAGCCGTTATGCGACGGGCAACCTGTCTGGCAGCGCGCAAAATTACGCTCTCGATCCGTGAGCAAGCGTACGAGCGCGCACTCTGGGCGCAGGGGTAACTTTGTTGTAAAGTGTTTGCAACCAATTCCCTTGATGATGTGGAACTTAACTGTTTCTAAGTAAAAACTTCGATAATGGTCAACGAAACTATCTTCTATTTATATTAAAACTAGCTGTACCTCGCATATTTCCCACGTTTCCGTGGGTATTTCGAAATATGTTAAACATTATAATATATGTAGCTATAAATTATAGGAGGAGGTTCTCAATTCGAGTGTATTTTTCTTCTATGTTTGTTACCTCAAATATTTTGACTGGGTGAACCGATTAGGATGATTATTTTTTTATTTAAAAGCTGAAGCCTCCCATTTGATCCCATTTAAATTTGGTTGAGTTCCTACAAAGGGATCCATTAGAAAACCACAAATCTGTGCAATTTTGATGGTTATCTTTTCTTTATAGTTATATACACGTTTTACTTCAACAAAAGCAAAAAACGAATACTACATTAGTTAATTATGCTAGTTATTGACATATTCAAATATTTCGGCCAGACGCCTAGAAATATTCCGCTATCGGCAGAAGGACAAGGTGAATTACCTATATACTTCTATAATATAAAATGAGGTGACTCAAAGCTCTATGAACGCATCCTTACATTAAGTTCATATTATACAGACCGTTGAATCCAGTCCCTATCTATTAATGTCTGATCAAATCACCAGTATTAGCTGATCTTCCGCTTCGTGTGAAAAGTGTAGGTATATCACTAATTTCATAGTGGAATTTCAAGATATAGATGACGTGGGTACCGCTGCGGGGCGCTCGGCCGATAATGATGAACTCGTGTAATCCTGCTTAGCTGTAACTGACTGTGTACTCTTCTATCTTATGAAACGGAATATTTGAACATCAATATATCGATACAAGTCGTATAAACCATACCATAAACTTACCGTTATATAGACCAATCGATAGAGCGGAAAATTCTGCATAAGTCAGCATTCATAACTCAATTTGACCAAAAGTGGCTTTTACGACCTTTCTACCCCGAAGTATCGATATAACTATGGAATAAATACATTTCATTTAACACACTCCCAATACAGATGGTGATCAATTTTCATTGCCCAGGGTGGGCCTTGGGAGACGTGCAATGCAATGCAATGTTTCATAATTTCCTAGTGCCCATAAACACTGCATAAAACAACATTTATAAAATAATAATGTTCTTAGACAACGGCACAAAGACAATTTAAAGACAAAAGTAAACTAAAGGTTGAACGTCTGTGGTCCAGTTGGTCGGATACTTAACATGCAATGGGGAGGTCGCGAGTTCGAGTCCGGCTTCTGGACGTGTACCAATGGGACTATTTTATGGTGAAGGACAAGGTGTGTGAACCCTATAACGACGATGGGATCACCCGCTGTCACGTTGGGTTAAATACGCTTGATGAACGATGGGCATTTGCTTAGCAAGTGCCTCTGCCTGTCTCGCTTTGGAATTAAAAATTTATATTAATTTACTTATATTGTATTTGAACTAAAGGCTTCCGACTCTTTCTCAATTAATTGTGCTGAACAATTAATCTACGAAAATATTGTAGCCAAAATATTTGAAACGTAGTCATAATCAGTAACAATCCTTAACTTGCTTGCATGTTGGTACATACATATACATGAGTTCAGCAGTTATTTTCCAAAACGTGCACCCTGCAAGAGAATTGCAAATCAGTACAAAAAAAATCTTATATGCGAAATAAGTATTATAAATCTGGATACTTATTAAACTATATTAAGTATAGTCACAGTGGCGTGCAATTGGAGAGGCCTATGTCCAGCAGTGGACAAGTATGGGCTGATGATGATGATGAAGTATAGTTAGTGTTAGTCGCGTGGTGACGGCGAATAGAGCACATATGTCACCACCCCAGCCCTATTTTTCCCGTCAGGAGGGTTGTAAGGGGGGACTCTCCAGAGGACGGGATCACGGGAAGCAGCGCTTTCTGTGAGTTAAACCACTACACCACTGCGATCGCCAACCCACCTGCCAAGCGTGGCGATTATTGGCATTTCATTGAAGGTCCTCACCTAACAGTGAACGTCATGTGGCTAATGATGATTATATTATATAAGTACATACTCAATACTCAATACTCAATTCTTTATTGCATTTCACAATGTTAAGGTGGAACATTAGTACAGACTATAGGAGGTACAACATCATGTACACACATCAAAAGTGTCTAGGGATCAAGTACATTTTAGAAGATTGCAATCAAAAATATATTTTACAAAAACTGAATTCATTCATAATTTATTCAAAATGTGGTGATAAGTCATTGATACAGGGGAATTAGGTAGGAGATCAATCCAGAAGATTAAATTTATTTTAAGTAAATTAGATTTTTTAGAGCTAATAATGTTCTTGATCCCTAGACACTTTTGATGTGTGTATGTTGCACAGTAATTCTTTCAGCACATTTTATCATTGAACACTTGTTCTACGAGAGTAAGGCCCCTAGTTACACTTACAGACGCAAACTAATCACCACGATCTACATAAAACGTGCACCATTACAGGCGCCTGCGCACACCCGTCCGCTGCACCAATAACTGTTATTGATTTACGCACCGCTTACTATTCGATGACAATATTAAAGTCTCTTTTGTAGTCTATTGCGTACCACTTTACGACCGACTACGTAGCCGGCGTTAGGTGTCATTTTAATAAGGAACAATAAACCTAAGCGAGAACTAGTTTGTTGAAGTGTTAACTGCCAATTTACGCATTGCACAGACGCTAGAGCGGGTTCAGTTTTAGTTGGACGTACCTACAAAGCCACCAAGTGCATACTATGTGTTTCTGTACCATACTCGCAAATGTACAAGTCACACAGGGTTTGATAATTGATTACACGTGGCGAGGCTACAGCTGCTAATAAGGTCTACAAACTTTTCTGCTGTGTTAATTTCGTCTACGACATCTTCCTTCGCGGCGTTCCGTAGAGACTCTATATTTTCTGAAAATGAGACGAACTTAATAAATTATTTGATACGCCTTCGTGTCCTCCACAATCATTCTTTTATGTCGGCGTCTTTCAGAACATTTCCATTATAATCCGTTCAGTATAGACAATTAGACATCCTTTTAAGACGACCTGTACCCAAATCTTCCTAAACGAACTACGTAGGCACTCTACGTATTAATTTAACCTGAGTGTGAAGAGAACGAAGTTTAATTACATTGTTATTCCATTCTACTGGCGGAAAACAGAATAGAAAGTCATAGACACATCCAGGCGTGGTTAACATTTCTGACCATAAACTCCCCCTCTCATAACTAAAATTCCAACATTCTAGTTGGCAGCTGCGCGGGCGTGCGTTGTGGAGGCGACAAGCGCTGCGTGCTGGACGCGGAGCTGGGCGCGCACTGCGTGCGGTGCGGCGCGTGCGGCTCGCCGGGTGCGCCGCTCTGCGCGGTCGACGGCCGGACGTACGCCGGGCCTTGCGCGCTCAGGCAAGCCGCCTGCCAGCAGGGACGCGCGCTGCCGCTAGCTTACAGAGGAAACTGTATTGGTAAGATTTTTTTTGTGTGTGGTCTTCAACCCATCTAGGAGAAGGAACACTCCAAAATGAAAACCACAATGGGGGAGATGGGCCTCTTTAGCATCGGTCCGCAACCCGTCTAGTAAAGGTAACTACGAAATTAAACATAAAAGATACACAAGGAAGGTTGACGTCGGGCATGCGGCCGGTCGTAAAAAAAAATGCCAAATCTAACTGCAACATGGATGTACGAATGGTTAACTGCAGAGATGGCGAATGATAGAGATGAATGGCGAAAAGAAACGTGTTGCGCCGACCCCACCTAGTATCCCACACTAGGGCAGGAAAATGATGATGATGATGTGATAATTCCACCCTTTTTCCCGCCACTGCACTGTGACTGCTTTTTGAGTTAGGATCTACACCGGTTCACACTAATGAAATTTTACAAATAAACAATGTTTTTTACGCATGTCACTAAGCCATAAGGTCACTAAGACACGCCTTCTGCGCCTACGTCACTTTTAACCTAAGTTCGGGTTAAAATGGACAATCAGTAATGATGAGTGAGTAACCCCTTTCATATCCTGTAAATCTCTTAGGTTACCTTTTACGCCGATATTGGACGATATACTTCTGATATCATTATTTTTACGTCCGACCAAACAAACAAACGTCACGAAAACTGCCCTTGTTTTATATAATTTAGGGTTAATGACAACGTTGTTGAACTCTACAGCGAACGCAACATGCTCTACAATCCGTTGCGGCACGGGCCAACGCTGCGTGTCGGGCGGGGCGTCGGGCGCGCGGTGTACCTCATGCACCAGCTGCAGCGGCGGGGGCGGAGGCGGGGGCGGGCGGCGAGCGCTGTGCGGCTCGGACCGGCGCACGTACGCGTCGTGGTGCCGCCTGCAGCGCGCCGCCTGCCACGACGGCCGACTCATTGAGCCCGTGCACGCTGGACCGTGTAAAGGTGACCGTATAGGTGCGTATTTTGCTGATATGGCCAACGAAATAATTTACTACATAGTGTACGGTTAACGTGCAAAGTAATGTTTTAACTATGTTAGCAAATAAAGAAGGTTAGGTTATTATTATGAGTATTTATAAGCAAGATTTTAAGTAAATAAATCACTGTCAAACAAGTACTCTACGAGTAACAGTCATTTACTGCCTCCCAAATATATTGTCATCTCATCTAAACTGTAGAAACACTACACATAGGTACTTTTAAACAAACTCGAAAAATCGGTGTCGTCCGATACAGGCATGTAGTTATACATTATACAGTAGAAAACTGCTTCTCCTTATGCTGTTAAAGATACTAAACTAAGAAAGATTTTTTAATTTTTTTATTAATCAACAGTTTCTTAATATATAAAAATCCAGTGTAATGATGTTTGTTCCCAATGAACTCTTCACCAAGGCCGATATTCACAAAAGTTGGCATTTATATGTAATTTCGTCCAATTTGAGAGATAGGATAGTTTATATTTCGTGACATCCACTGCAGATAAACTAATGTTATATTCATATTAATAGTTAAGACAGGACAACGTCTGTCGAGTCCACTAGTATATTTATAAATACATAGCCCATGTGATAAATCGGTTCATACCACGTTCAAAGATTTCTTTGGGACTTTGGGAAAGAAGAACAAAATAACCTTTGCGAATTATGTTCAATTTTGGATACAATATTTCACCAGAAGTGCACCCTACATACCTAACCTACTCACTCAGTAGCATTAATTCCTTCAATCAACAGTTAAGATAGTTAAAGACAAGTCGGTAATGGTTTTACCTTTATCAGCCTCGTCTAACTAGGGAATAGTTTTAGAACTCAATAATAGTTTATAGAACCTAATAATATCCATGTAGATTTTATTGTTGTACATTTGTTTTGCAGGGAACAAGACTGTGTCAGAGAACAGTGTGTCAGGGAACTGACGCCACGGGTCGCGGGGGCGGGCGGCGGTGTGGAGCGAGTTATTCGCGCGCCGCCCCCGCCGCCACGCCGCCCGCCTTACCCGCCCAGCTGCCCTGCACTAGGGACTTCTCTGCATTAAGAGAAGAACGTGAGACCGCCGAGAGATCCAGCTCTACCGAACGCTGGCAGACAAGTGGTCATGACCTAAGAAGATACTCAACGGTGTGATTATAATATTGGAATAATACGTTTTTAGAAGACTGAGGAAGCGATCGATGCAAGTCCCCGTACGATGCTGTGAAGTGGATGCATGGATGTAGGTTTTTTCGAGTCAACTAGTGCCACGTTACTTACAATTTTTAACACGTTAGTCTAATCTAATGATTTCTCATTGTGTAATTGAAAAAAAAAAATAACACACGTAATTATATTTGAAAATTGAGCACCAAACTGTACTTATTCTTAGTCAAATATAATAGGACTGTTAGTTAGCACAATGTTTTGGAAATAGGTATCTTATATGTACGTTTAGGTACCTAACTTAGGAAAATTTGTCGAATTATCTGTTTGGTTAAATTAGTCGCTTGTAGTATGGAAGTAAGAACGAACACATGACTGAAAGTTCTTGAAATTCTCCCAGATCTTTATGAAATAACTTCTGTAGAAGTGAAAATTGACGCTTACGCTATTATATTTATTGTTAGCTATTATTATTATTAACTGGTGTTAAGTGCAATATGTTTTAATGAAAAGAATGTACCTACTCGTATGCGAGGTTTTTTTTATTATATATATTTTTTTAATTATGTGGCATGTGTCCAGTTGATTTCACGAAATGTTATTTGGTTGATTTTATCGAGTGTTAAAAAAAAGCATTTCAGTATTATGATTGTGTAGTTTTACTAGAAGTATCGAATATTCTAAAAAGGTTAACATTTTGAAAATTAAGTGATCTTCATAGACTGTAGTTAGGAATGTATTTATTGTTACTTTAAAAGAAAAAAAACAAATATTTCTGACTTTTTTCTTAGTGGTTTCCAGTTAGGTTTCCGCTGTGAGTATACTCAAGGGCACCCAAAATAATTACTTAATAAAAATGTTCACGAATTTAATCATCACTTACCTATATCTCAAAACTTCACTCATATAACTTTCAGCTTGTACTAGCCAATATATTTTTCTTAAGTTCCCCTCGATTTATCCGGTTTGCCTACCTACCTTGAAAATATCTTTATTCCAACAAAAGAAAAAAATTGAAAACCGTCGAACAAACAAAAAAAAGATTCGAATCTAATCGAAAAGGTTGAATTGAGAAAGACTCCTCTAAAGTCGCTTAAAAATAGTTACCTACATGATGATGATGCATACAATATGAGTCTCGTCTCATCTCTGGCTAATGAGACCCACCATGCCAGTAGGGTGTGTCTTCGGCTATCTACAGTATTTCCTTATCACCCTGTATAGTGCCCATGAGTATACCCATACCTATGCGATATTATAATTTCGTCCTCTGCTTAGCTTTAAATAGTGTTAAAGTAAGCTCGTGTCCACATTTTTTGAAATTTCATTTTTTTGTTTCTAGTGTTAACACAACGTTTAGATATTGGAAAATTTGTACCAATTTAGGTGACTTCCCTAATTTATATTAGCGAAATTATTAAAAAATAAAACTCTTCTTATACAAAAAAAAAGCTAGTAAAATGTGGACGTACCTTGTGACGAATTTGTCGCGAAATATCTGTTTAATTAATTTTACTTAATTAGCGTGTATTTAATGAAATTGTTAACATCCGAGTCCGGGCTTTAATTAAAACAATTTGTTGTAAACTCATCACATAACACTAGATTATTGTAATAATATATCATTGTTGATTACTTTTCCTGATCTTCATAAATATTTGAATAGTGAGTGAGACTTGACTTTGATTTCAACTGAAGGTAAACCAGAAAATGTGACAAACCTTTTTATTAAATCTTTTTGATTAATCATTATGGAAATAGACTAATTAGCAATTATTTTGTGAACTTGTAACATATTCTGGTTTACGCAAAGATAAACTTCCATCTAGACACGACCCCTGGGCCCGATTACATACCATTTCTATAGGTAGGTAGGTAATGATATAAGCAGTAGGTACAGATCGATTATTAAGAGCTAACATATTGACACGATGCACTTATGTAGTGTCTGTGAATAAACGAGCGGCGGCGTGACGTAACACTTTTTACAAATACAGAGTGTTTGTTTTCATTTTCCGATATCAGTCAGGTGGCAAAAAAGGCGTGCCCCTAAACCTCATGGCATAGTGACACGCATAAAAAAAACATGCTGTATTACTCAAATTGCATTAATGTGAGTGAGTACTGTGAACGTGCCACCATCTTATTAATCGATGTGTACCTATAGGTAAGTAATATCACTGTCTTTATTCTCTAGTGGAAACATGACTTCTGGGCCGCTTGACTAATAAGAAAATTCTACGGTACTCTGTAGTCTAAAAACTAGTAGAAAGTTATACCATGTTTAGTTCTGTAGTTACTCCGGGCACTACCGATGATTGCCTTTATTTCTGGACCCTCTGACAGAAAGTTATGTCGTGTTTAGTACTGTACTAGCTCCGGGAACTACCTGGGTCTCAGGTTCACTATAGGCTGGTGTCACTCTGGTTGTCAAATTTGTTAAAAATATAGAAGTCCAACTACCAAATTTAGCAGACTCGGGGCCCTGGAGTTAACTTCGGCGCCGTTAACAGATATGTTTGTGTGTAAATTGCATTATCTTCAATCTCAGTTTCGTTCACGGAAAAACAATGGGGAATTATCGAGCGGTGGTTCCAAAATCTACCACAATATGGACTAGTATAGGTCATCATCATCATCAGCCCATACTTGTCCACTGCTGGACATAGGCCTCTCCAATTGCACGCCACTGTGACCTGTTTTCGGCTTCTCGCAT
>SJJU01003919.1:0-38769 GCA_012932125.1 Conopomorpha cramerella
CGAATAGAATACATGTGTCACCACCCCAGCCCAACTTTTCCCGTCATGGGGGTCGTAAGAGACGACCGAGGGAGCTCTCCAGAAAACGGGCAGCAGCGCTCTCTGTGAGTTAAACCACAACACCACTGCGATCGCCAACCCGCCTGCCAAGCGTGGCGATTACTGGCATTTCACCCCAAATGATCTGGATCTCATTGGGGGAGGCCCTCGTCCAGCAGTGGACGTTATGCGGCTGATGATGATGACGGGAATCGTTGGTGGAAGCCCTCGTCCAGCATAGGAAGTCATGTGGCTGATGATGATGATCTTGGTAATTACAAGACTGATTGATATAGTATTTATGCAACCGGTATTATGATAAGGAAGGATAGTATTTAACTGTAACAGTGGATGCACCCGTAGACACTTTGTATCAGTCCACTCGTAGTGAGAACTATTAGAAAATCGAATCACCACGACTGGCCTAGTTTTATAAAATTCATTACGAGAGAAAAAACACATTAAACATGATATGCTTTATTGCTTCACGGCTGTTATATATTTCATTTTACACGCATTGCATGCGCTTGTCGACCAACAAATACAAATAGTTATGTAAAAAATAACCCCCTCCGGCCGCATTGGCAACAGTGATTCGCAACCAGGGGCCAAAGACTGTGTTCTTCTTACTCAACCTAGCACGAACTAGGTTTAGTTTCCTAGTAAGAATAAGTTAAAAGAGAAATTTAAGAATAAGCGAAAAGGAACTTTAATTCACGTCCATATTTATCAAAAAACAAAAACAGAAATGAAACTTAAATATTACAATCATTTACTTCAGGGATAGCACAGATTAGTTGACATCTATTACTTCGTCAAGAAATGTCAATATTACAATGTTTTTTTATATCTATAGTTTACTAATATTATAAAGAGGCAAGATTTGACTGTTTGTTTGGATTGACTAGGACTCCGATGGTACTTCAACGATTTGTAAAATTTCACTGTTGGTATTTTCCCCCTGGAACAGGATGCACTGCGGGAAACACCGCCGAGGTAGAGCTACTCTTTAATATTCGAACTGTACAATTTCTACGGTTCTATGTGCATGGGACACATCTCACCTTAATACCGATAGTCCCAATGACATTAGAATTAATATTCGTGTCCTCTGTAGATACTTGTCTAATAACTGATACAGCTGTGTTGACGAATACGACCAATGACAAATACAACTGCTAACTAGTACAACCCCATGAACTCGCCCGCGCAATTTTAGCTTTTCACACAAAATATAGTATACAGGTACGGTACGGTACTTGTCAGTGGCGTGCACTGGATTTTACGACAAGGTAGGCAGTAATAACCAAGGATTGACACCTATGTATGTATAGGTAACTTACCTACATATCTACTCACCCACATAACACAAGACCTTCGTCAGCCTCTGTCGTGAGTACAACAAAAAAAGATCTAGCAATAACTCTACTATTAGGTCGGTTAGCCAAAATATTAAGGTAGGCAGTGTCTTTTTGCCTGTATGGTGTGCACGCCACTGGTACTCGTGTACCGTACCGTACCTTTTTTAAATATTTTTTTCTCAGCGGAAAGCTTCAGAATGGTGATGTTTTATTAATGTAGTGGCTTAATGATTCCTTAACTGTTAAGAAGCTGAAGAAAGTTACTGCAGTGTATTCAAAATTGCGAATTGTCCGCTGTTTGATTTGTTGTTGTCGATATAAATTAGCGTTAAAATTTGAAGTTAAGAGGATGTACAATATACCGGCTCATTCTCTCAAACTTAAAATGAAACAATAATCTGACTTAAAAAAAACAACTGAACATGCAATCCAAAACTGACGTTTGGAATAAAACGAGACAAAAACATGAAAAAAAATGCACGAGTGAAAGAGTAAGAGGAAAGAAAAATTCTGTACCTTATTGGTAGTAAAAGTGACAGTTTGGATCCAGAAATAAATTAGATTGCATACATTTCTGCTGAAAAGGGACGGTTTATTACAGTCTACTTGTCTTTGGCATGAGTTTGGAGGCCAAATTTACGTATATATATGTATATAAATATTTATTGATATAGATTTCAGGTACCGACAAGAATTTGAAATAGATTCAATGCTAAATTCAATTCGAAAACGATAACACAATTTTAATTAGTTCACAATATTTTCAGGTATTATACATTTCACGTCGACGTCGAGCGGCCGCGTGATGTCTTTCGAGAGGAAAACCGGTGACCTAGTGTGGTCTCACAACTTCGAGTCGCCGGTCATAGCCGCTTACCTGTTAGACAGGGACGGACTGATTTCTGTGCCCTTCAACTCGATCGGCGACGATACGCTTGACCATATCATGGAGGACGCCACTACGCTGCGTGACGGACAAGGGATTAAGAACTCTAACATAGAGTTGTAGTGAGTATTATTGTTTGTTGTTTTTTTATGAATGTCCGCGCAGTAGGTAGTGTAACCGTAGTAAATTGTATTAAATCGAATGTGTATTTGAGATAACCTAAATCTGATATTCGTATTGCACGTCTGTAGTGAAACATGGTCGGAGCGTGGATGCCTATATCGCTCTCTATCATCCCGCATCGCTACGAGCGGGAGAGCAATATGCTTCGCTCAGACTTTGCTGGATATGACTACGATATTAATGCACTACAGACTAATTGAAATTACGTTTAAATAATGGTCGTTATTTGTCACTGACATTGAAAAACTTAATATCGTCAATACTATTTTTAGTACTATCAATTTCGATATTGAATGTATTATTATTGGATTAAACTTGTACTGTATGATTTAATATTATTTTTGTTTATTGGGTCTGTGGTTCGGTTGGTCGGATACTCGACTTTTTACCGGGAGGTCGCGGGTTCGAGTCCGGCTACTGGAGTGGGACCAATAGGACTCTTTCAGAGCCTATTTACGCTCGTACGGAGAAGGACAACATCGTTATGAAACCCGTACACCACACGGTGTGAGAACCCTATAACGGCGATGGGCTAACCCCCTGCCACGTTGGGTTAAATAAACTTTGTGATCCGTGGGCATTTACTTTAGCTAGTGCATCTACCTCCTTCCCTCCCTACCGCGCTTTGGGATTAAAAGGCATTTTTTTATTTTTTGGGGTACAACACATTTAAACTCTTACTTCGTTGATAATAACAAGTGTTATACAGTGACGGTGTTACAGTATTACACACTGTTTTTTATTTTGCTCAAGTCAAGAATTCACAAAGTTGGAACAGCCTTAGTGAAGGTCTAAAAAGCTACATTTCACATGTATCAAAGATAGAAAACCTGGTCTAAGTTGACCTCAATTAGGTTAGACATTTGTATTATAAATTAGTCATCACGTGACAACAACTTACCACCATTCTTCCCTTCCAGTCCGACTCTATACATCGGTGAGCACAACCACGGCTTGTACGCCCTCTCGTCTCTCGTGGACAAGAACACGGTCACCATATCCACTGCGCACACGCAGCCGCTGCTGCTGGAGGGCCCGGCCGCCGTACAAGACCCACAGAAAACAGACTACGAACCGTACAAAAACGTTCACTACAAACTCAACGATATAAACTTGCACGTCGCCGCACCTTACCTGCTGCTCGGCCACTATAAAGTTCCCGAACTGACCACCGCCTGGGTGCCGATTCTGCCCAACACTAACTTCCTAAACGTAAAAGACACACACAACAGCATCAAGCTTATAAACGGGCAAGTTCAAAGCGATGGCGATAACGACGTGGAGAACGAGACCGATATGAAGTCGAATCTAATATCAGTGGCGGTGCAGACTGAGAATCTGTTCCAGGGTGTCAACTTCAGACCTGACCTCTGGTACAAGCAGGGTTACGTGTGGTTGCACCAGCAGGAGAACAAGGGGTTGAAGGTGGCGCTGATCATACTCGTCGGGCTTGTGATCACCATGTTTTGGTATCTGCGGTACCAGGTTAGTTTGCTTTAATATATTTCATACGAGCTGACCCGGAAAATGTTTGTTTTGCCAATATACATTATTCACAGTATATCTCTGCTATTATACGCATGTATCATACAATGTATGATCAGATAGTGAAAGAATCTTGAGGAAGGCTTGTATGACATACTCTGCTAAATAAAACCGCATCGAAATCTGTTGCGTACTTTTAAAGATCTAAGCAGGGACTGACAGCGGGAGGCGACTTTGTTTTATACTTTGTAATGATTTCAAATGCTACAACTTCACGGCAAAATTTACTTTTACAGAGAGTTTAAGTACTTGTTTGACGTGTCTGGGTGTTTTATTTATATAAGTATGTATTTAAAAGAAAGAAAAATGTATTTAAGTACGTATATTTCGTTGTCTGCATTCCATAACACAAGTGCTTTAGCTACTTAACATGGGATGAAGGCAACGTGTGTGTTGTTGTAAAATATTTATTACAACATACATACATACATACACTTCACGCCTGTCTCCCAGAGGGGTAGGCAGAGACTACAGATCTCCATTTGTCACGGTCCTGACATACCCCTTTCGCTTCATCTACATTCATACATCTTTTCATACATGACCTCCGGTTTCGAGTACTTTTCACGCCACCTTCGGTCAGGACATCACCAATCTGGTCTTTATATGTCCTTCTGGGGCGACCTCTACTCACCCGGCCCATTACATCACCCATATAAATCTCTTTCGTCAATCGACTTTCATCCATTCTCTCCATATGCCCAAACCACCGAAGCATGCCCTTTTCAATCTTGGTCACTACGTCTTCCTTCAAACCGCAACTTTCCCTTATCACACTATTCCTTATCCTGTCATTCAATGTCACGCCTTTCATGCTCCGCAATGACCGCATTTCTACGGCATTGACTTTACTTTTATGCTTCTTCTGCCATACCCAACTTTCACTCCCGTACATTAAGGTAGGTGCCAGTACAGCGTCATGGACAGCCAATCTTGCCTTTTTCGACATGAATTGGCTCTCCATAACACTGCGAAGGGCACCGTTAACCTATTTATTACAAATGCAAAAACAATGCCAAAACAATGCACGTATGTATTGTTTTGGCAAATGAAAGGACGGAATCGGCTAGTTTCTTTAGAACGTTTGACGGTTGCTAATTAATTTGTTTGTTTGTAAGAGGCTTATCGTATTTCAGATTGAGACAAGCGATTAGCTTAAAATCAGATTGCTGTTGATCGTCGCGGTATATACTAGAACCAATTATTTACTGTATTGTACATAGTTTGTTACATTTGCTGATATATTAGCTTTGGCCTTTACTTTGTACGGCCTCCTACTAGATATGATATTGTTTAATGACGACAGAGGCTGTTATTTGATCTACACACATCAAAAGTGTCGAGGGAGCAAAAACATTTTTAGCTCTAAAAATAAACTAATTTATTTAAATCAAATCTTATCTTCTGGATTGGTCTCCTACCTAATTCCCCATGCCTGTATCAAGTACTTATCACCACATTTTGAATAAATTATGAATGAATTCAGTTTTTGTAAAATATATTATATACTTGATTGCAATATTCTAAAATGTACTTGATCCCTAGACACTTTTCATATGTGTAGTTGCATAATTTATTGTATTTAACACAAGCTGTACCGCGTGGCGTTACTCACGTAATATTTTCGAACCCGTGGGATTTTCAGAATAAAACATTGGCTATGTTAGTCACGGATAATGTAGCATTCTAATAGTGAAAGTTTTATTGAAATCCGTCCAGTAGCTTTTGAGTTATTCGTCACAATGTTCCTTACAGAAAATACATTTTTTCCTTCAATGTATTTGTTCCTACTTCTGGCATGCATTCATACATTTCAAAGAAAGATCGCTGACTCTATACTCCGGCAATATTCTCTATATTACTCTGTACTATTTTTATGGTAATTTAATGTAGGTACCCTTTTATGAAGTTACTAGCTGTCCAGGAAAACATTTGTTTTTCCAAAATAAGTTGCCTTTGTACCCCTTGTATTAGGAGAAATACAACTGATATACCTTGTATTGGGAGAAATACAACTGGTAGATGTATAAAAAATAGATAGTAGCCAGTAGTAAATATCGGTAAAGCCGTTTCGGAGGAGTACGGTAACTAACATTGTGACATGGAAATTTTATATATTAGTTATTAATTCTTGCTGAGTATGAGGAGAATTTAAACTAATTTACTTGTGTATATTCTTTTTTTTTAATAAACACAGTAGAAATTTAGTCTGTTGTACTCTAATAATCGAAAATAAAATAAAACTACAACAACCGGATACGTACGGTCTGCCAAGAAAACGGTCTATTTTCCGTTTTGATGACAAGAAGTGTCACTAAAATATCAATAAAGTAGTATCTAGCAAGTAGTGACGTTTGAAGCTCAGGGTGGTAGGCCTGAGTCTTGGACGAAGAAAAGGTTCATAGAAATGTAGTTCACAAGTACATTGAAAATAAGACTGCATATCGAATGTACTGCCACAAACTGTGTTTTTGTTATGTTAATAATTCAAGCACGACAGTAATCAAACAGTACTACAACTTCAGCCTTGAATAGTAGGCATCTATAGATACCTACTACATAATAATATAACAGTATAGGAATATGTGTGACCTCGATTGCTTCTTATTTCATGTTGTTTCTTATGACTGAGTGGTCAGGGCACTTGACTCTCGGATTAGGGTAGCGACGCGTCGATTCCCGAGTGTGCGAGTTATTTCTTAACTCTTTAACAGACAGAAGGTTTGTTTGAAAGCCATTGATATTAGACTGTATTTCAACGGACTAAGGTTTAAAATTAAGTGGGATCTATATTCCCAATGCCTGGTAAAGGGTTAAAGTGTGTCAGTTATATTTTGCACAAGGCTTCCTTTTGTTATGTCTTCGTGAGATGAGAAACGATTATTCAAAATTCATAATCCCTAAGGGGGGTAGAAAATTATATGAGTAAAACGTTAATATGTACTGAAACTACGCGAATGAAATCGCGGGGCTTCCACTAGTCATATAGTTACATTCGTACTTATTTCCGTATAGGTTGTGGTTTGTTTGAAATATTTTCACACGTTATTGTGTCAATTAGTACAGTCACGTGAAAAAAAATGCGTACATTTAATAACATTTCAAAGCCATTTTCTTTTATAATAACGACCGCTACTTCGATTTTAGACTTATTTCATCATGGTACGGGTTCTAGAATACCATATTCGCAAAACCATTCCATTCAATGCTTTATAAGAAAATGTCTTTGAAATGTTTCTAAGTGCATACATGTTTTTGCATGTGACTGTACAATATGGTTGCGTGAACAAGAATGTCACTATTGTGAATTGTTCACAAAGTAAGCGTATATGAGTCTATCTCGAGGTTGCTTACAAATTCTTTACTCCAATTGTCCATATGTTTGCCCAAGTGATGTCCGGACAATTGCCGGGCATTTTTCTCTCTCAATCGTCTGTTATTAAGAATAATTTGTCGAACTGTTTAAACAGTCTATGCCTACATTGTTTATAAGGGCCCATCCATACCATTCTGTGGGAAATACAGTCGAGAATTGGCGCTACGATATTTTGTGCGCTTATAGGCATATACCTATATTGATAGGCAGAAGAAATGAGATAAAAATATTGATGTTGGTCGTAAGATTTGACCTAAGATATTTGAGATGTTTGAGCGAATGTTAGGATTGATAGATTATGAACAATACCTTTCGTGAATTGTTAGTATCACTGAATAGAAGTGACCTCGGCTGGCACAATGTAAGTTCTGTTTACTGGACTCCCTAATCCAGTAAACAAAATTTATGCACGAGAGTTTTTATAGGAATTTATTTATTTTTGTATTGATACATTTTGCCTTCGAAGCAAAAAGACGCGCACGTCTCCAGAGGTGTGTGTGGGTGCGTCTCCAATGGTCCGTACGCCAAGAGGCAGGTAGGCCTTGGGCGATGATGGGCCTTGATGGTGGGCTGGAAAAAAAAATTTACCTTCGATATCACTTCTAACTAGACAAAAGGCGCAAGGATGGATAAATAGTATCGCCCACAAACCCTCTCGCGTTCCGGGCAAACCTTAAAGAAAAATTAGAAAATATTAAGCATACGTACATAAAGCGAAATACATTGTTATGGAACTGCGCGTTATAAAAATAGTGTGCAGGCCAAGGTCGATTATATCAAATCCTTGTACACAGTTTAATTCTTATCTCTGATCTAATTGCCGATGTGATTTGTAAACGGGTAAATTTTATGTAGGTGCTCGATATATTGGGACTGAATAAATTATTTATTATTGAAACTTCAATTGTAAAAAATACATTTGGTAGAAATTGTAATAAAAAAAACACTGTGCATTGTGCTCCACCTGGATGCCCCCTCGGCTCACCACTACTAGATATTTTCAAGTTCTTTAGTTCATGTGTTTAATTAAGCAACATTAGATGTGTTAAGTCGACTCCCTTAAACTCGAAAATAATCTCTCGAAAATATCCTACTATTTTCCAGATATTCTATGTTCTAGACGGACATGCTAAGATGTGGGTCCCGGTTACGGAGACTTATTTCCATGTCGCTCGTCTATCGACCGAGACTAGAATAATATACCCTAGGGACTATTTAATAAAATATATTATTATCTCGCAGATAAACATGTTCAATAATGTATATTGGTAAACCAACATTTGCTGGTTCAGCTCAGCAAAGCACTCCAAGAAAGACATGAGATGGTATACCAGGGGTCGCCATTGGTTGAAACAAGCTGAGTGGCAAGATGTGTGACATAACAGCCAATCACAGCGCGTATTTACTTTATTTCGTGTCTTTCTTGACGCGCTTTGCTAGGAGGGCTGGGTGTCCTGGTTCCTTTTATAATAGGTATAAATTGCCACAGGCCCGAGAGTTCCAGCAGTTGTCACAAGGTGGCTCCAGGTCGTCCAACATGTCGAGCTCGTCCTCGGGCGAGGTGACGGGACAGCTGGAAGAGGTCGGCGACGGTGAAGTGCGCATCGGCAGGATCACATTCCGCACTGACCATGTCCTTGGCAAGGGATGCGAAGGAACTTTTGTTTATAGGTACGTCTATGTACGTACTTACTTGTTCAATGCCTTAAAGCCGCGCGTCAATGAAGGAGAATTTAGAGATACCGATTATGGGAAATATCTGGAAACCATAAACCTACCGAGCAGCAGCCGTGGTTGTCCCCCAATCGCTCTATTAATTTTGATAAAACTTAAATAATCGAAACAAAGCGACTTTTCCCTTCGGGTTTTTATTGACAACAACATTATTTACATATTTATTTGACAATCTTTTCAAAACAATTTAAATTACGAACAAATATACAAACGAGTTCCAACACCGATTTCCGTAACACCGATTCTGATGATGTACTTTCTTGGAAAGGAGATATGGCAAGTGTGGTCCCATGATAAGAATGGCAGAATATGATAATGTTATCCCAGATAAATCGAATTAATTACTCGAAAATCGGTGGTTGATTATCGTTCATAGGCGCGCGGCCTCATGGCTTATATTATAAGTATAAACTTGTCCACGCGACCGTGCTGAAAATTACTCATGTGGCTAGGCTAGAAATTACCTATGTATGTGTGTAGTTATGTTTTTTCCATACATAAATCGATAAGCCACGGAGAAGCGTGGATGAGCCCGATCAATGATGAATCATTGTTTACGCGCCTTTTATGAGTTAATTAATTAACCGTAGTAATGATGTTTAAACAAAACATTTTTTACCGTAGGAAGATTTTTAACCAGTGTATTGAATGAAATAAATCTTCTATGGACTTCCACGAATAATTCAAGACCAAAATTTTCCAATTCGGCCCAGCCGTTCTCGAGTTTTAGCGAAACTGCCGAACACCAATTAATTTTTATATATATACATAGATTAACATTCTGATTGGTTTGTTTTTGTTAGAGGTACATTCGACAAAAGAGCAGTGGCAGTAAAACGACTCCTGCCGGAGTGCTTTACGTTCGCGGACCGCGAGGTGGCGCTGTTGCGGGAGTCGGATGCGCACGCGCACGTCGTCAGATACTACTGCACCGAGAGGGACCGCCAGTTCAGGTTTGTTGACACAAATAGGAGGGCTTTACATTTATCCATCCATTTAATTGAAAAGTGTCATCAATGTGTTGAAGTGTTCGTATCCTGGCAGCCTCGGTGCTTCGAAACCGATCATTACGGTAAACATGAGCCGCGGTCAGTCATTGGACCCGATTATATCTGTTCTTCTTAGTGGTTCCGTGATTCAGATGGCACTTTTAAGCTGTGGGTTTTTACTATCTCGACTATCTCTAACACGCCCTTCTACTCTGCGAGTGGTCATTGTGGGGATTTACTGGGTGCGAGTCCTATATAAACGGGGTATCATCATCACCATCAGCCCATATTCCCATATATATTGTCTGAATCATAAAGTTGTGAATAGTAAGGACACGTTGTGACGTTTGGAATGTGAACGAACTCTTTGTGTTTTCCTTGACTTTGAAAAGTGTGGTTATTCAACCTCAATTAGCGATACTGCGTGAATAAGTGCTATGTAACGCCGACTTCTATTAGATTATTTGCAGAAAATATCAGCGGTTTTGTATGATAAATATGTAATGGGTGTCACTGCAAATACACGACAAATATGCAATCGATAAAAGTGTAGTTTGCCAAGAATGTGGTCTACCACCCTAATGTTGATACTCAAATGATAGTGACATAGACAACGAACCTTTTTTACTTTTACTCTTGTCACCAAATAACTACATTATTGATGCTTTATTGACACAGAATGTGTCCCCTTTCTGGGTTGACAGTACGAAGGCTAAATGGTATGGTAATGGTAACCCGCGGTTTCTGAAAGAGTTTATATTTGTCATCAAGGCTGTTGATCAGAGCCGTGATTTTCTAAAAATCACAACCAACCCCTATCGATACAATCATTTAAAGAAACCGAGCGTTAGGTATGTAATCTGAAGAATCCCTCGTTAGGATTTCTAAAGTTATAAGATGTTTTTTTTTTATTAATTGAGGAATGCCGAAATAGGGGTTTTGTAAGTTTTTTTTTTGGGAATTCAACATTTTGGGCTCCAATGTTTTGGAAATCCTACATTTTTGCAAATTCAACTTTCTGTTAATTCAACGGTTAATTTCACCAGAGTTTGACACACTTTTATACGTATAAGAACTTCTTGCATATCGTTTTATAATAAATACAATAATAGGGTTCCAAATGGTGGTATACGCGTAGATCTTATGATATATATATATTACTAGGGGACGCCAGGCGATTTCATTCGCGTAGCTTAGTAGTATCTGCATTCCAAATTAAAAGCGTCTAACTTGAGCGGTTTCGATTTTTCTGTTAATCCCGTTCCCGTAGGAATTTCTGGAATTCCTTTCTTAGTGCACCTCTTCGTTACCTAAGCTACGTCCGTTCCAAATTTCAAGTGCCTAAGCTTAGCCGTTTGGGCTGTGCGTTGTAATGACAGTCAATCATCTTTTCCTTTTATATATTTAAATTTTTATTTACACCTCAGGTATATTGCATTGGAACTGTGTTCTGCAACGCTGCAAGACTATGTCGAGAAGAAACTCCAGTTCGAATGCAACATAGACGCCATTGAAGTCCTGCGTCAGGCCACCATGGGCTTGTCTCATTTACACTCTATGGATATAGGTGAGATGCATATACTTTACTAGCTTACCCGACAAACGTTGTTTTGCTAATATACAATATTATCAAAACAACGTTTGATTGACAGGTTATTGTAACCTACGAGTCCCCAACCACATGCATTGTACCGCGTACATGTGTGCAGTGGCGTGCGCACCATACAGGCAAAAAGACATTGCCTACCTTAGTATTTTGGCTACCCGACCTAATAATAGAGTTATTACTAGATCTTTTATTTGTTGTACTCACGACACAGGCTAAGAAAGTCCTGTGTTTTGTGGGTGACTACATATACCTATATTTAGTAATGTATAAGAAGTTACCTATACATGGTGTCAGTCCATGAAGATTCCTGTCTACCTTGTCGTAAAAGCCAGTGCACGCCACTGCATGTGTGGGTACATAAACAGTAAATAAATATTTGCATTTTCATTTCAATGTGATACTCTTGCGCATCGTCTTCAATATAAATTATTGCTCAATATTGTTCACCGGATATATAGGCGCGAATATAATCAAAGACAAGCTCGAGCTTACCTTTGTTATTTTACTCGACGTTTCGACGCAGTTGCATGCATCGTGGTCACGAGTGGACTGGAGTGCGGCGGCTGCGACGTTCCCTGGTTTGATACGAATTCCCAACTACCAAAGAACAATATTGAGTTATATTGTCTGTGCGCGTTTCATTAAAAATGATCATAAATTATTGATAGGATGCTTTTTATTTTATACAAAGATGGATCCATTGTAGACATTTTGCTTAATATTATTCTGTTCACAAAACAGTGCATCGCGATATAAAACCTCACAACGTACTACTGTCGATGCCGTCCGGTTGCGGTGAAGTTCGCGCAATGATCTCCGACTTTGGCCTCTCCAAGAAGCTGAACATTGGCAGGGCGAGCTTCTCCCGACGGTCGGGAGTCACCGGCACTGACGGATGGATTGCACCAGAGATGATGAGTGGGGAAAGAACAGTGAGTATCATTTCTTGTCACGCAGAAAAATTAGGAGCTAAACTGATTCTCACTATTTATCCGACTTTTAAAAAGGAGGAGGTTCTCAATTCAGCTTTACAGCTCTAGATACAGCTTTCGACTGGGTGGACCGATTTTAGTGATTATTTTTTCCTATGAATTCATTCTGACAGTGGCATCCTCGAGAAAACAATTAAAGTCTTAATACTTTACTGGTTGAAGTCGGTTGTTTTTTATTTTCATTAAAAGTTCTGTATGAAGAGCTTTTAATGAAAAAATAAAGTTTCTGGAAGAGCGTTAAATCCACATAAAAGTTGATTTGTCAGATTTCGGTTACAATTAATTACTTTTCCATCAGACAACAGCAGTGGACATATTTTCCTTGGGCTGCGTGTTCTACTACGTGCTGTCGGAAGGCCACCACCCGTTTGGCGACGTCCTGCGGAGACAAGCCAACATCCTGTCTGGGGATTACGACCTCTCTAAGTTAGAGTGAGTTGGTTCAACATTTTTATCTATAAAAATACAATACATGACTTCTGTTACCAAAGCGGAGTAGGTAGAGGCACTTGAGGACATTAACTCTTTCCCGGACAGTAAACGCCTATAGGCGTCATAACGATAAAACATATATTGTGTCTATTTAACTGTCCGCTAATGTGTTAAACGCCGAAGTGATCTTAACTTTGAATATTAATATCCAATTCGTATTATTTCTTATGTAATTTTCAACGTACAAAAAAATCTGAATTCGAGAATTTGGTCCAGTTGTTCTCATAGCAACACATTTAGCGATTATTTTATATATTACTAGTCGACCGTAATAAATATACATTATCTAATATATAAAATTCTCGTGTCACAGTTTTCGTTGCCATACTCCTCCGAAACGGCTTTACCGATTTTCACCAAATTTTATATGCGTATTCAGTAAGTCTGAGAATGGGCTACTATCTATTTTTCATGCATCTACCAGTTGTATTTCTCCCAATACACGGGGTACAAAGGCAACTTATTATGGCAAAACAAATGTTTGCCGGGACAGCTAGTTTACTATAATTGTAGGCATTTAAACATGCATAAACACACACCAGCACATATAAAATTTCATGTGTGTTCCTAGTGCTATCTACTAAAGAAAACCAAGACACCGGGAGATGACTTTGTTTTATACTATTTGTAAGAGTAAATAATACACACTTCACGCCTTTTAATCCCAAAGCAGGGTAGGCAGAGGCACTTGCTAAGCTTGCTTGTAGGAGTAAAGGTCTAAATAAAAGATGTTTATGTTCTGAGTTATAGTTACTACAGATCGACAATTAACATCTTAACACATTGAAACGATGCGTTTGTGTAGTGTCTGTGAATAAACGAGCGGCGTGACGTATCACTGCATGCAAATGCATAGTGATAGTTTTCATTCATTCATTCCAATGTCAGCCACGGCGTGGCATACACGGCATGTCAAACTTATGACACGTGAAAGCGAGACAGACAGACAGAGTTACTTTCGCATTTTCAATACATAGTATAAAACATCTCGCTGTCTGTTCAGCTGTATGTCTCTTTAAAACTACGCAGCGGATTGTCATGCGGTTTTCTTTAAAGTGATTGTTGAGGTAGGTTTATATGTACTACATGCATATAATAGCAGAGAAACACTGTTAATCTGTATATATAAAATAAAGTCGTGATAGTTACTCCATTTATAACTCAAGAACGGCTGAACCGATTTGGCTGAAAATTTGTGGGGAGGTAGCTTAGAACCATAGGGAGACGGACATAGGATACTTGTTACCCCAATCCTGTTGGTCGTGTCGCTATATAGAGGGCGTTATAGTTTGTATGAAGAACTGAAATTACGCGAATGAAATCGCGGGGCGTCCACTAATAATGTATATTGGCAAAACAACGTTTGCCGGGTCAGCTAGTATAATATAAGTAACAATTATGTACGTGTTAAATCGTACTAGTTAGTACACGTACATATGTATTGTTAACCCTTAATCAGACGAGGTTTGGTATTTTTCTGAAGGATTGTGGACTCTATTGACGTTTTTTATTCTAATTACCAACTCCATCACATAAACACGGGTGATGTTTATCATAAAATCTAGCTTTTAAGTACAATGTGAAATTATTATTTACTGTTTAAATACGTATGTGTCCTGTAGTGTTACATATCTTATGTGATTATTCTGTGATAACTTCTCTGAAATCTTTAGATAATTCCAGTGAATACAATAGGGTTTAAAGTATGTATTTTTCCCGTCATGGGGGTCGTAAGAGGCGACCGAGGGAGCTCTCCAGAGAACGGGCAGCAGCGCTCTCTGAGTTAAACCACAACACCACTGCGATCGCCAACCCGTCTGCCAAGCGTGGTGATTATTGACATTTCACCCCAAATGACGGATCTCATTGGGGGAGGCCCTCGTCCAGCAGTGGACTTTATGTGGCTGATGATGATGAAGTATGTGTTGGTAAAGTGGTAATATACTAGCCTTTGTTTGATTAAGGGTTAAAAAGAGTATGTTGTTAAAGTGTAAGTGTGTGGGTGGTGTGGTGTGGTGTGTTGTTCAGCAGGCGGGTCCCGCAGTGGGAGCTGCCGCTGTGCCGGCAGCTGGTGCGCGGCATGGTGTCGGCGCGCGCCGCCGCGCGCCCGCCCGCCGCCGCCGTGCTGCGACACCCCGCCTTCTGGGGGAAACAGACCGTGCTCAACTATCTGCAGGTACATACACATACATACACTTCACGCCTGTCCCCCAGAGGGGTAGGCAGAGACTACAGATCACCATTTGTCACGATCCTGACATAACCCTTTTGCTTCATCTACATTCATACATCTTTTCATACATGACCTCCGGTTTCGAGTACTACATATACACACACCAAAAGTGTCTATATATGTATATAATTATTACTTAATTAGTATGTAATAAAATTTATTGAATGTCTTTAATTTGTAAACTACGTATTACGAACTTTATATGTAAGTGAACTGTATGGAATGAGCAGGCTCCCCTAACACAGGTTTATAACTTAACTGGGGAGTCTAAACCCTTGTAAAAACTCAATGACGAATAAAGATATTTTGTATTTGTATAGTTCGTTTGATAATTCGATGAACGATATGACACATGGAAATGTCACTATGCAAAAATAATGTTGCTAGTATTTTATCTATAGGGATTGACTTTCATAATCGAATAAATGAACGGATAAAATTCATGAAATTAATGAATAAGATAGTAATAAAAGAGTACGTAGCGTTTGTAAAGAATGTTTCGTTCGAATCGTTCCTCTGTTAATCGACAATTACCATCGCAACGCTGCCCATGCCAATAGCGAAACAGTAGTCAATATATCACTATTTTTCTTATTACAAAAAATGGGCACACTCGATGTGTCAGATCGTTCGTCGAATTATAAAACACAGTATAGGGATCAAATACTATTTAGAAGATTGCAATCAAGAATATATTTTACAAAAACTGAATTCATACATAATTTATTCAAAATGTGGTGATAAGTCATTTATACAGGCATGGGGAATTAGGTAGGAGATCAATCCGGAAGATTTGATTTAAATGAATTAGAATTTTTTTAGAGCTAAAGATGTTCTTGATCCCTAGACACTTTTGATGTGTATTATACGACATAACCCATAGCCTTTTAACAGATCGATGGTCCCTATTAAGAAAGACGGATCTACATAACGGATATTATTATGATTCAGGAGAGGAGATAGTAGTTAGTTTTGGATATTAAAACAAAACTACACACATCGTTATAGACGTTATTCAATAACAGTAGTTTGTTTTTTCTTTTCCTTCTCTAGGAAAAGTGGGAGAGAGAAATTTGTTCTGTAAGGCATATGAAAATTACCCCGCTATCGTAGACAAAATCGCAACTTAACACGATGGGGACAAGCTTGTGAGGCTCTCGTAGTTGCATTGAAAAACGTGATATGTGTTAATAAATATTTATTAGCAAACAATACGTAGTATTTTTAGACCACATATCTGCACATGAAGGTGTTACTAACTATTAACATCAACATTATTTTACCGTGAAGTATTAATTACAAAGTATACATATTTACTACATGTATTTCTTCATCATTACACCTACTTACACTTCACCTACCTATAGCAGTATAGGTAGTAATTTAATATCAATAATTTAAAACCTAATAAAAAAATCGTTGTCTGTAAAGTCGGATTACGGACGGTACGAACATTGCAGTAGTAGTACACTCGCTTGCGGGACAGGACAATGACGTCACCTTTTTCTTACATGCAGCCCGTAGTATCGAGTTATTAAACGTTGTCACGTCAAAAAAATTAGTCACAATTCGGTGTTCAAATTGTACGGTCGGCCAAGAAAGTGACCTATACTGTGTCACTAAAACAACTGTATTGTGACAAGTAAAAAATGAACCATGATGTCTAATGATATGCATATAAGCTTCAGACTGAGAGTGGTAGCCTAGATTCTTGGTCGACTGTACATTTACCTAACTTTAATTAGACCACATCGCTGCTTAACATCATGCAGGATGGTGGTCAAACGCTTGTTCATTGTGATAAAAAAAAAAACACTTTGTGCAATGTGTGTTGTATAATTATAGTCGGCGTCACGTAAGAAGCAAATTTTGACAGGTCTGGACAAATTTGGACTGATAGTGTTGTACAATATTGGAAAGATTCGATTTATTTTGGAATCGATTTATGAGAAATGTTTTGGTACCATCAATTTTAGTCGTCATAAATATTTTATGAGCAACAGACAATGCATTTCAGGTTACGACAAGATGAAACCTATTTGTTAGCCGTTCATAATACGTGCTGTAGAGCTTATTATATTTATTTTACATATAAATGTATAATCGAAACGTTGTCACTTCGATTCATGAACAAAAAAAATCACATCTCTATTAATTGATGACAACGAGCTAAGAATCAATAGGATGTGCAACGCTGAGATACAAATGTCATCGCCATACATTTGGTTGTCATCCATTATAAAAATTGTTCGTGGATTTATCAATGTGTCAGAATTTGCTTCTTAGCTGACGCCGACTATAAACATATTTCATTGTATTTGAGGAGGTTAGAATCAAAACGTATTAATTTACTTTTCTTCCCCTAAGGATTTTCGTACTTTTTCAAGTATATAACTTCACTACCATGTACTATTTTTTTAATTGTTTTGAGAAATAATAGATTTCATGTATATGTACAAGGGAATGGATTGTTTTTGTTTTTGCTTCTGAAAGGGCCTAAGAGTAGTATAAGTTTTCCTCTTTTTTCATAAAATTTGGTTACACCTAAATTAATACGTTTTGATCCTAACCTCCTCATTTATGTGTACTAAGGATGTGAGCGACCACATGGAGTCTTCCCCGATACCGCTGCCACGTCACCCGTTGGAGCGTCACGGCAGACGCGTGGTGAGGACGGACTGGCGGGCGCGCGTCTGTCCCGAAGTTGCCGCGGACCTGCGAGCGAGACGGACGTATCGCGGCGATTCGGTCGCACACTTACTCAGAGCTATTAGGAATAAGGTGAGTCGCATTTCTATACAATGCTTTTTTATGTATACCAAGCGTATACCGAGCGTCTGTGGTCCAGTTGGTCGGACCCTTGACTTGTAACCGGGAGGTCCAGGGTTCGAGTCCGGCTACGGGACGTGTATCAATTGGACTCTTTTTCAGAGCTTATGTATGCAACGCAACGCTCGTACGGTGAAGGACAACATCGTGATGAAACCCGCACTCCACAAGGTGTGTGAACCCTATAACGGCGATAGGCTCACCCCCACGTCACGCTGGGTTAAATACGCTTGGTGAACCGTGGGTATTTGCTTTAGCAGGTGCCTCAGCCTACCTCTCTTTGGGATTAAAGGCGTGAAGTGTATTTATTTATTATTTTTTATTTATACCACCGACAGAAGATTACACAAACATTAGTAAACTAGACTAGTGCTGAGTTAGAGTTGAGACTGCATGCCCCGGTAATAAATGGTGCATGATTTAAAATTAAGCGGTGCTCGGCTGCGTTCACCTAGTCAAGTATTACTAATATTTGATTGTAAGCTCATTGTTAAGATCTCAGACGAAACTCAAATAGACTTGCAAGGAGCGTGCCACCCTCTGCCTGTCTCAATTCATAAGATATGTATGGAATTCATAGTGCTTCTGGATCCCTACCTTTTACAACCAAATTGACGATTTGGATATAGATCCTGCTACGCGGTAGGGACAGATGATTTTTCTTACTCTTTTACTCCTGTAGAATTTTAACCGTCCGGAGCATTGAGACTTTTTGTTGTAATGCCGCCTTTTCCTAATACCTAAACGCCTAAATGTCTTTGTACCCAAAATGCCTGAAATTCGTGTGGCCCACATTCAATAAGAACTTAGTTACCAAATGCCCTAGAGGTTTGGTACAGGTAAAGGAAAAACTTTTTAAACAATTAGTTGAACTGGCTACTTGAAAGTTGATATTATGAAGTATACTTGACATTGATTAGACACGTCAGTCCAGATAGCATTTGAATGTAATATTTCTGTTTATTTTACTGTGTTGTTCACGAATAATATTAAAATGGATAAGGAGAAAGAACTGATTTTTATCAATAATCAAAAAGGAAAACCCTGTCCGCTATACGTCGAAGGCGGAACGAAATAAGTTTTGACTTGAATTACAAAAAACAACTACGAGAGTTGAGAGAGGAGAATATCTCACCATTTTCATTCTTGGAAAACGTTATTTCATTGAAACGACGTTACACGTAGGTAGGTAGGCTACTAGTAAGAGTAAAGTTATCTTAAGAAGCTACAAAAGTTAATTTCTAATACATTTTGTTTCCAACTGTACATCGATTGTCATTCTCTTTATTAGGCCTAAAGTACATTAGGAGATTATGAATTTCAGGCATTTTGGGTGCTAAGACATTTCGGCTTTTAGGTATTAGGAAAAGGCGGCATTACAACAAAAAGCCTCAATGCTCCGGACGGAATTTTAAGCATAGTTCTGTCTCGTTTTATTTATTATAAACGCCATTTTTGGATTGCAAGTCTAATTTTTTTTGGCTTGAGGGTTAAGGTACATTTTTTTTTTCCAAAAGTTATAGTGTCTACATTGGAAGTCACAGGTTCTTGGTATAAATACCGAGATATCCAGATAACGGTCCATGGTTATTTTATGCTCCCGCACATAACATAAACAAGTCGAAATGATATATAGGTTAACCTATACGCATTGGTTCTTTAACCACACCACCAAAACTATACCCCCTCCTCAAGGCCAAGTAATATTGGCTTTTCAATACAATAGTAGAAAACTGACAACATAACCTGAGCTCTGGCCCGAGAGATGATCGAGAATTCAAGTTATCTTTCAAATCTGTAATACTTATTAAGATTACCAGTGTAGCTAGGTCTTAGGTGGTCGTTTTGGTGGTGTGCTTAACAATGAACGTACGCAATAATATAGACGGGAACAAGTAGACACGGCCCAGAAAACCTGTAGCCTTATGTGAGCACCATTAGATGGAAATACATATACACAACAACGTAGGTAGGTACTTCAAGTAAGGCAAGCTTTCTGTTAGAGTTTAGTACAGGATTTAGAGTGGATAAAGTAAGAGTGGGTAAACCGATGGATGAATGGGTAAATAATTATTTATTCATGGGTAAATATTGTGTGCTAGCTTTGTCACTATAGTTCGTGCATTTCATGAATGCGCGCGGGCCTTAGATGTGTGTGTGGCAGTTTTGTTCGTTTGAACTGTCAACTAGTGTGTCCATATACGACACACACATCTAAGGCCCGCGCGCATTCATGAAATGCACGAACTATACTACCTAAATACCACCTTACTAACCACAAAAGTTGTGCAGTGTGTAAGTTACACAGTGTTTTGTCTTCTATATTTATTAGTAGGCGTAAAATTATATGTGCAAACAGTACACCAAATAATGATTACTTTATTCTTTACCTTTTTAACATATTACATTACACCTATTTAAATCTCTTAAGTTTTATGAACACGGGTACCAACTAGTGTATCAAATATCCATACCAAGTTTGATCACAAAGTGTAACCAAACACAAAACCTATGTAGCTGGTGCAATCAAACACTAGTAAAATTGTAGTTAGATGACTTTGTTGAATTGCAAAGCCACTACAAGGTGTGACGTGAAGAAGGCAAACAGCGAGACTGCTAGCGCCCTCTCTATGCGTATGGAACCGTACGCTTCAACCGTGATGTGACGTCGGGCCAACACGCCCGACAACTTGCATAGGTTTTTGAACTCTTCGCATTCTGGAAATAGAGATTAATATCGTATGTAAGAGATACTTAACCTTCTGTGGGGTTGGACCAATAAGAGAACGTGAGTCTGTCAGTTCGCTTACGACAACGGTGATAGGCAAACTAATGAATATATCGTTTTTTTCGTTCTGACTACACTGCACCGTTAACCTTTTAACAGCCATTATCTGACATATGAAATCAGTATGAGTCATACAACAATATTTGCAACCTGGCGGTCAAAAGGTTAATAGATTTTGAACTAATAGAATAAAAAAACATTGTGCTCCATCGTAGACCACATCGCTGCTTAACATCAGGCAGGATGGTGGTCAAACGCTTGTTCATATCGAAATATGTCCTCGAAGCACTGTTAGAGCGAACAGTAGTTACTATGAGATGTTTATGATGTTGAAAGTAAACTTTATAATATTATGAAAGCGATAGAATCATCATTGCGATCTGATCGCCACCAGTATTCTTATAATTCATTCTCAAACAGCAAACACATAGATCAATTTATGTATTTTATGTATATTATAGTATGGGCTGATGATGATGATGATTTGAAACGAGTTCTCGAGTGGAGACCGCGTCTCGGCAATCGGAGTGTAAGACTAGGCAGGCAAGGACTCATGAAATGCGCATGATGGCTGGCAAAAGCTGGATTCGAGAAGCCGAAAACAGATCACAATGCCGTGCAATTGGAGAGGCCTATGTCCAGCAATGGACGAATATGGGCTGACGATGATAATGTTTTTTTTTTGCTATTGAAAAAAGCTGTAATCAATCAATACAGTCGTCCTCTCAGGTAAATTATCAAGGACATAACTGTCACAGATAATTTAATTCGTCTGCCATTGCGGAAGTAGTAACTGCTTGTTCAGTCGTTCATTAATTAATTATTAGACCTACTTTCATACCGTAAACGCATTAGCGGCCTTTATATAAATTAATAAAATAAAGGACATGCCTACATAAGCCTATCTACTGTCAAACGATTTTATCTGATGTTTTGTCACTATAATTGTATTAGATCATTTGAATGAATAATAAACCCATTTAAATAATGAGTTTATAACATTGTTTTGACACGAGCAATGATTTGTTAAGTGTTCGCTCGCTCATAAAAAGAGAGAAAAGAAATTGTATTTTGAAACAAATTTATGTTGTCTGGGTTATAATTTGTTGTATGTGTATCAAGTACGTATATAAAAGTATTTCCATTGTGTATCTCTGTGCCACCCATAAGTGTCCTAGTTTGCAGTCAGGTTTGCGAAATGTCCCAGGATATCGTCATCATCGTCGGCCACATAACGTCTACTCCTGGACGAGGGCCTCCCCTAATGATTTCTTCCCCCAATTCATTATAAAAATAATAAATGCTGCCGGGACATATGTACACACGGTCATCTGACCCCAAACTAGGATATACCCTGTATTACGGGTGCCAGAGACTAATATACTCAGATAAATACTTTAAAATACATACATAGTGCACAAACCACCCAACAAATTACTTAGCATTTTGTCCGTGGCGAACCTGCGACCGTCGTCCTAGAGGCAGGTGCCCTGACCACTAGTCCATGCCGCCGTCAATAATATAGGTTACGTACACGACTACTTTATGCTCACCTTCGTCCAGCTGGATCCTGATCCTAGCCAGCGTGAGGCGCAAGTGGGCGACCGAGTTATGCAATCGTTGAGCCGAAACTGACATGTAAACTATTGCCACCGAGTACGGCATATACGTTTTCATGGACCAAAGCGTACGATCCAGAATGAAATAATTGTCCTGAAATAAAAAAAATGGTAAAATTATAATACACTAGCAAACACGGCGAACTCCGTTTCGCCACCAGATGGCTTCGTTTCGTTTTCCCGCTTTTCTGTTGAATTTTTTCTTAAATTTTCTTTGCTATAAACCTCACGGAGCCCGAGACCTTTCCAACGAATGCAAAACCGTGGAAATCGGTTCGTGCGTTCTGGAGTTATAGCGTCAGGGAGGAAAACCCGACTTATTTTTATATAATACATATCTTTATCCTTCCCCTCTCTCTCCTTCTTGGTAGGAGAAAATAGATCTGCACTTCCTACGATACTGTTATAGTGACCTATTTGGATTCTTCTACATTGTTCTGTCTATTCATACTCATCTAACTAAAACCCGACTAAATAATAATTGCACAGAATGAATATACTTACCACTCTTACTACCGAAGTGATGATTCTATACAGGAATACAATGGCACATATTACCGTTGAACCCATGTTTGCAGTAATCTGTAAAAAAGTCATTGACAATCCTTAAGCATTTGGAATTTTCTCTAAAGCTTTTTAACATATTTTGTATCAAACAAAAGGTGTGCTCACACCACTACCTATCACGTCGGGCTCATGACGAGCCTCTGACATCATCATCACGTTCATAACTGACTCTGGAAATACCAATAATCGCCACGATTAGGAGTAGTCGGGCGGACGATCTCACAGAGACATCTTGAAACTGATTAACCTATTCCATTCAAATGACTCATTGACTCACTAGTGTGACACAAGACTTAAATTTCGGGCAGAAGTAATGGTTTAGGTTTGGTTGTGGCATGCATGACGCCAGCGGGCCATACAAAGCGACCGAAGATTGGGTTATTCGCATTTAAGACGGGCAATTAGTGATTGGTTAGAAAAAAGATATTTTGTGTCACACTAGTTTAGCAATATGTCATCCATGTACGTTATGCAATCACTACTTAAGTTCACAGTGATGGTTACCGTGCTAGACCTACCTGCAATCCGAACACATTGTTTAATAACTTACAACATTCACTGATATTTGTATAATTGCAATAAAATTTGTTCAAAGGGTCATTGTCTTTTTGGGGTCGTAGCAATGTACTGCAGTCGACTTCTCTGCCGTATGTCGCGGGACGCACGCTTTCTTTATTCTTCAACACCGTTCCGTATTCAGACACCTCTTTCTCCATGAACATCAGCTGGTTAGCTAAGTATGTGCAGATACATCCGTGGAAGATGTTAGGAACAAAATGATACAAATCATATGCTACGTAGAGTATGGAGAACAGTCTCAAATCTTTGTCGCTGAGCTCTGCTAGTGTCGAATAAAATTCGTGATTTTTCCAGATAGCTATAGCGGTTGTTCCGAAGAGCATTGTGAAGATGACTATCGCCAGTCTAGTTGTTTTTTTAGCATACTCCTGGTTGTCTTTCATTTGCACTTCAGTATTGTGCAGTTTCTTCAGGAGTTTGGCGAAAGAGCCCGAAGTTCTTATGCTGGCTATGATCGATAATATTGTTAAGCACGCAGCTAAGTAATTCTTCATCAACATGGATGGCGAGACTGTTACTAAAGCTTTGGTTATGTCTATGTCCAGTGCGAGCGTGGTGAGTGTTAGTGCTGCGGAGTACACTATTTGGAAATACTTATATTTCGCGGAAGGGCAACGGAATGTTCCGATCAAATTTTCCACTCGTTGAAAAATAATCAGCATGGTCGATAGTGTGATCTGCATTTTGACTTGTTGTACGTTACCTCTTGAAGAAATTGGAACAGGTATTGTAGTGACTTATATGGTTCGCGTGACGGCATTCCATTATATTGATAATCTAATAATTCAGGAAGGTAATCGTAAAAATGAGAACGTAAACAAATAATATAAATAATATTAATGTTTTCCATTACATCAAAACATGTATTATTCTATAAAGAAAACACACATCTTTTAAGCGAAGAAGCAGTCTTATTAATTGGCTCTGAATTTATTTTATAGTAATACATAGGCATTTCAACAACATAAATACAATATTATAGAAATATCATAGATATAAAAGTAAAAGAGTATTCATATTATTTATACAATTTTCTCATCTTCCCGTTTACTTGCTTTACTATGAACATTATTGAGTGAAAACCTGGTCCCTCTTCCTTGGTTCTTTTAAAACTTTATGAACTTTCCTGTTCCATTTCATCATGTTGTGTGTTTTAGTACCAGCGAAAAACAAGAAGGGGAAAGTGAGTTTCAATGATCCTCAGGCAGGCGAAATTTAGTCCCGGGTTCAGCCTAACATTAACAGAATTAGTTAGATCCTTTCTCTCAATACATTCTGCTTTGCAGTCCGATTTGTGGCAAGACCACCTGCATATTTGGTTGAGATTTTTTTACAAATAACTGTGGCTGGCCTTAGAAATCTTGTGATAAAAATTGTTGAAGTTCAGTTGTTCTTGGTTTCAGCTGCCCAATTTACAACCACCTGCAGACCAGCTTGTAACAGTTAAAATTGTTCTAAAACTTTATTTTATAAACCAGGCAGTACCATCTCAGTAGTTTGTTCTAGTGTTCTTTACCTTGTTCTTCCTGCGGTGGATCATTAGACAAATCATCATTTACTTTGAGTGGAACAAAACCTAAAGTGGTCTGAATTGAATGCCTTTTGGAACGCATTCCTCTCCATGCCGGTGTTATAAATTGTTGTAAACGGTTTAAATCTCTTGAGTCTTTTCTTAATAGCAGGGGCAATTAACTTTCTCTCAGCTCACCAAGAGATATACGATTAACTAGCTATTAATTTACACAAGAAAGGGAGTTTACCAAAAAAAAGATATAAAAGATGGTAAGAACCAAAAGAGATGCAACAACTTTATTCTATGATAGTATGTCTTCGGATTTTTTTTCAAAGAAATTATGCCCTTGTACCGACTGATAATTATTATTGAACGGTTATTTTGCGACAGATTTTTTAAATATTCGGTAATACTTACTGGAATTGTCAAACTATTATTGGATCACTCTATGGAAAAGGCGGTGAAACAACTTTGTCCACCCTCCTCCGATGAAGAGGATGCAGAGAAAACCGGCGCGTCTCCTATTCTCCTCGGCATGAATGGAGCCCAATGCTCATGCAGACGGTTCAGGCGCAGACGACTCCGAAATGGAGGTCCCATGTTCATCCTCGGATGCACTCATTCTCGTCAGATATCACGAACAAAAAGCACGAAACTTTATCAAAATCTTTGTGAGAGGACTCTAAAGTAAAACTAGCTGTACCTCAGGGATCATTACTTGGACCTTTTTCATTTTTGTTTTATGTTAATGATCTCCCTTCAAGAGAAGCATGCTGACATCGTATTTTTCGGTTCTAGTTTCATTCCGGTTCTTCAAACCAGCAAAAGAAATAATCACCAATCAAGGATATTTAAAAGCTAGTTAGCAGTTAGTAGCTAGTAGTTATCTACCTTCAAGAGAAGCATACTGACATCGTATTTTTCGGTTCTAGTTTCATTCCGGTTCTTCAAACCAGCAGAAGAAATAATCACCAATCAAGGATATTTAAAAGCTAGTTAGCAGGTAGTAGCTAGTAGTTATATCTATTCAAGAGAAGCATACTGACATCGTATTTTTCGGTTCTAGTTTCATTCCGGTTCTTTTGACCAGTGAAATAAATAATCACCAATCAAGGATGTTTACTTTTGAAATGAAATGATATACTTGAAATGAAATGAAGATTTGTATTGTGTTGTACTTTATATTTGTATGTAATATCACGTACAACAATGAAATAAACAATTTTGTCTTCTACAGTGCATGCCTTAGAATGTAAGCCGGTGGTGGAAGCGTAAATCTTGTATGTTAGCTTTGACACTGCTACCCATACATATACTACCCCACTAATAACGTAAGGGTATACAACGTGTAACTGAGTATTTTGTCTCCTGTCTCTAAATATTGTCCCTAAATCGATATGTACTAGTCGTACACCCAAGAATTTTCCCTTTTTTACCCAAGAACTATACCAATTTAAATCTCAAAGTGGTACGAACACCCAAACCCCACCTAGTCAATTATACATCAATACCAAGTTTGATCGTTAAGTATCATCACAAAATAACTAATATAAATCTATTGTTGGTGCAATCAAAATACTAGTAAAATTGTGGTTAGATGACTTTGTTGAATTGCAAAGCCACTACAAGGTGTGATGTGAAGAAGGCAAACAGCGAGACTGCTAGCGCCCTCTCTATGCGTATGGAGCCGTACGCTTCAACCGTGACGTGACGTCGGGCCATCACGCTCGATAGCTTGCATAGGTTCTTGAACTCTTCGCACTCTGAAAATAGAGATTAATATTATGTGCAAGAGATATTTAACTGCCTTTTCTGTGGGGCTGGTACAATAAGAGAACGTCGCAATCGCAGTAAGCTGAAAACTTTATGTGAAAAAAAAAACACAGATGCGACAATACCACCACTATACAGTAAAGTATTCTGGCAATACATATCCTAGTTCAAGCATAACCCTGCTCGTCGTCGCCCAATGACGATGACCCATGAGTGAACGACAGCAGACTACAAATGAGCCAATCATCGGTGTCACGCCTATTCTGGAATTCATCTAGTTGTCAGAATTATTTTGATGCAAAATACAGAAATGGAGTCTACTGGTCACATGGTCGATGTTATACAGGGTGTAATCGTTAAGTGTGGTCAGGCCACATTTTCGAAAATATAATAGATATCAGAAAACATCCAACTGATATCGAAAGTAAAATTACATTAAAATCTTTTTTAATTCAATGAGCATGCTTACCCAATGAGTAAAATTACACTAAAAACTATTTTTGCTTCGATCACCATGCCCACCTTCGTCCACCTGGATCCTGATTCTAGCCAGCGTGATGCGCAAGTGGGCGGCAGAGTTGTGCAAACGTTGGGCCGAAACGGACATGTAAACTATTGACACCGAGTACGGCAGAAACGTTTTCATGGTCCATAGCAAGCGATCCAGAATGTAAGCATGGTCCTGAAATTAAATACATTACGTAACGTTAAGCTTATCTTTCAGAGGGGTTCGTTGACTTTCAACGTCATAGGTCTTCGTCGTCTAATTTTAAAGTGAACCTGTCTATTCTCTAAGTGTAGTAATGAACATTATGTGATTTAACATAGGTGCGAGTGGTCTAAAATATATCGGTTTCAGAATTAATATACTTACCAGTCTTAGTAACGAAGTGATGATTTTGTAATAGAACGCAAGACCAGAGATTACCGTTGAACCCATGTTTGCAGTTATCTGTAAACAATAATCATTAAAAATCTTTTGGCACTTAAGATTCCTTCAATGAGGCATTTTATTTTTAATTTTCTCAAAAAATCGAATGTCGATCATCAATCAAACTTTTTGCAACAACTTCAATCAATGTTGAAAGAAACGTCGCTTCGTATTTAGCTGTAAGCTATGACCATACATAAACATACTTGACTTGCACGTCCCGTAGCACCCTCTTTCTCTTTCTAAGCAATATGTATGGAAGTTGGACGCACTTCTGAACCCAAACTGTCATTTAGTTAGTAAAAGTGACAGTTTGGATCCTGAAGTAACGTGGTTGTTAGCTCAGTGATCGGTCAAGGAAATAAAATGCGTGGACTGTAGTTTTAACTGGTCGTGTTCACCAAGTATTAAAGTTAATTTGTAACAATAAAGTAAAATTCGCGACAATTATAGCGGTGCCCGATCGTAGGTGTGGTGTCGTCAAAGGGTAGACGTAAAGTGCGGATCGTGAGCGTATGACGTGAAGAGTCAAATCCGCCGCGACGTTCAGAAACCCGATAGTCTCCAACATCCTCCCCGCCTTGAAGAATTCAACCTCATTGAAGAGGAAGAGGGCAGATGTCCTGGAAGCCTCTCGTGATGGTGCCCTTCTTGGTCTTCATCTCTGCGACTCGGGAGACGCCGTCGCCGCCAGGAAACACCCGGGTGACTCGCCCGAGTAGCCACAGCATTGGTGGTTGTGTTTTGTCCCTGATGATGACGAGCGCACCCACACTCAGGTCGCCTGTAGACTGGAACCACTTGGTCCTTTGCTGTAGCAGAGAAACATACTCATTTTGATATCTCTGCCAGAAATGCTGCTTCACCAGTTCCATTCTTTGGTAACGTTCCAATCTAAGGATGTTGGTTTGCGTCACCTGTGGATAAGGCACAGACATGAGTGGTCGTCCAATGAGGAAATGGGATGGAGTGAGTGCGGTTAAATCTAAGGGATCACAAGAAAGAGGGGTGAGGGGACGAGAGTTTAATACAGCCTCAATTTGAGTCAGACAGGTAGACATCTCCTCATACGTGAAGTGTGTGAGCTGTAATAATCTGCGCAGGTGATGTTTCGTTGACCGGACGGCGGCCTCAGCCATACCGTTGAAGTGAGGGGAGTAGGGGGGCGCAAAACTAAACTCGATGCCTTCTTGGGCCATTTCGGAAGTCACATTGCAGTGTTCCAAAAACCCTTTTAATTCGTTACTAGTACCTACGAAGTTTGTACCGTTATCGGACAAAATGGTATGAGGCTTGCCACGACGTGCCACAAAACGATGTAAAGCGGCCATGTAGGCTTCCTTAGTCAGGTCTGTGACGAGCTCCAGGTGAACGGCCTTCACTGCGAGGCATACAAAAATGCACAGGTATGATTTTATAAGTTTGCATCCCCTGCCTTTGCGGTCTGCTATGATTACTGGCCCGGCGTAGTCGACACTAGAATTTAAGAACGGGAATTCTAAATTAGACCTACATGAAGGTAATTGGCCCATGATGGGTTGTATGTTTTGGCATTTATGCCTAAAACATCTGATACACTGTTTGCAGATTGATTTAGATAGATTTCTGCCTCCCAACGGCCAATACCTTTGGCGTATTGTAGCTAACAACAGTTGTGGACCGGCATGAAGCATTTCTAAGTGCACCTTATTGAATATTAATTTACATAAATGATGTTTACTACATAATAATATGGGATGCTTGATATTAAAATCATATGGCGAATTATCAAGCCTTCCGCCCACTCGAATGAGATTGTCCGTGCCAACGAAAGGAGAAAGTGATAAAAGCCTATTTTTCTTTGGCAGGGGTTTGCTTCGCGACAGAAGGTCGTATTCTAGAGGAAACATTTGCTTTTGTGCATCACGCAATATGTAATTAAGAGAAACCTGTAGCTCATCGCATAATAATGGTCCTTGTTTTTTATTATTTTTGTTTTGTGTATTGTGTATAAACCGTAGTATGTAAGCAACAATTCTTTGTAAATAGTCTACATTTGAATATTTTGTAATTAAATCTTGTATTAGTGTTTGAATATTGTGTGATGAATCGTAGATAACGTGCGAGTGTATAACTTCCGGTAAATCATGTTTCTGGGTGTTGGGCATTTGAGGCCATTCATTGCTACTTTGAAGTAGATAGTGCGAACCGTTCCACCATAGTGAACAGTTACCGATAAGGTCCGCCTTTACCCCCCGAGAAACAAGGTCTGCCGGGTTGTCCTTCGACGGAACGTAGCTCCACTTGTCACCAGCAGTACTTTCCTGAATTTCGTCAACGCGGTTCCGTACGAATGGTTTTAATTGTTGAGGTGGAGTAGATAGCCACCCCAACACAACAGTCGAGTCACACCAGAAGTGACGTTTTTGGACGGGAAATGTGATTGATTCCATGGCCTTTGTACACAGTCTTGAACCTAACAATGCGCCGCATAACTCGAGTCGCGGTATTGTATGTGGTTTAACAGGCGCCACACGGTTTTTCGACATCAAAAGTCGAACCCTAATTAGCCCGTCTGCACTAATCGTACGTACATATATACATGCACCGTACGCTCGTTCAGATGCGTCGGTGAAAACATGTAGTTCGTGTATTATTGTATTATCAGCCCGTACCCAGCGCGGGATCGACAAGTTATTTAAATACGTCAGCGTATTAGCAAACGATAACCATTGTTGTTCAATATCCCTAGAAACCTTGCTGTCCCAGTCGCATTTATCTATCCAGAGTTTCTGCATGACTAACTTGGCTTCTACAATGCACGGGCCTACTAGTCCCAGAGGATCGAAAATTTGACTAATGACCGATAGGATGTGACGTTTCGTAACCTTCTTGGTTGTATCAATGTTGATAGCAAACGATAAATAGTCTACATCGCATAGCCAGTGCAACCCTAATGTTTTTGTTGACGTATATGAATTAATTGACATGTCTACGCGGTTATCTGACCGGAATGAGTCGCCGGCGATTTGCGATAACACATCTAAACTATTTGATTGTAATTTACGTAGGTTAAATTTTGCAGTAGATAAGATTGATTTAACTTCCTTACACAGTTCAATTGTACCCTCTATTGTATCACTACCGCTCAAAAAATCGTCAACATAGAAGTCGCGTTGAATTGCGACCTTAGCTGCCTCACTACTTGCATAGTCGGCCAGCGTAACTAGACACTTGGTAGCTAGGTAAGGAGCCGATGAAGTACCGTATGTAACCGTGTTTAGACAGTAGGTTTTTAATGGCTCGTTCGGGTCGGCGCGAAAGATTATTTGTTGTAGGCAGCGCTGACTCGGTGTGATTAGTATAGCCCGGTACATTTTTTCGATGTCGCCTGACACTACAAACTTATGCTGTCGAAATCTCAATAGGATAGAAAGGAGGTCATCTTGCACTGTTGGACCTACTCGCTGAATGTCGTTAAGACTGATCCCAGATGTAGTGGCAGCCGAAGCGTCAAAGACTGCTCGCAGCTTGGTGGTGGAGCTGGACTCCCGAATGACACCATGGTGGGGCAGGTAGTATACGGGTACTGTGTTTTCTAATTTAGGGGCTATTATCTCTGACATGTGGCCTAAGGCCTCGTATTCTCGCATAAAGTCTAGGTATCTATTCTTAAAACAAGGGTCACGTTGAAACCGGCGTTCAAGCGAATAAAAACGTAATTTTGCAGTAGTGTATGAATCGCCTAGTACCGAAGGGTCAGCTTTCAATGGTATTGATACTACGAAGCGCCCATCGTCGTTGCGTGTAGTATTACGTGAAAAACTGTCTTCGCATTCGCGTTCCTCTTTAGATAAGGAATGTCTAGAAGGCACGGTATCTAATTCCCAAAACTTACTTAAATCTGTTTCTGACTGTACAAAATTGCATTGATATCTATTTTTTGTTTTATTAGTTTTATTTTGTTGTTGAATTGAACCCGAAACAATCCAGCCTAGCTTGGTCTCCCGTAATGTTGGTTGGTGTTTACCTAGTTGTATAACTTTAACACCTAGTATGTTCCAAAATATCTCCGCCCCTACCAATATGTCAATGGCCGACGGAACGTTGAACGAAGGGTCCGCCAGCTGGACTTGTGCAGGGATACGGACATGATCAATGCTGATATATGACGCAGGTAACTTTGAAGTAATCACAGGTAAAACAAAACAATCTAAATCAACTTTATAATTACTATCTCGCGAAAAAATTCTGAGGTTACAAGACTGTGTACTTAGTGATGTTTGACTGTTAATACCTGTAACCGTGGAACTAGCGTTTCGTCGAAGTAAGCTCAACTTGTCACAGAGACTTTGTGTTACAAAATTTGCCGTACTACCGCTGTCTAGAAGGACTCGCGCATTGTGCTCGGTGCCATCATTGCTCATCACCCGTACCAGTGCTGTGGACAGTAAAAACACAGAAGTAGTATTCTGTGCGCAGCTGCTAGAAAGAACTACATTAGGTTCCACCACCGCAGGCGCAGGGTTGATTGGCAGAGCTACATTTTCCAATAATGGTGATGAGGGCAATGGATTTGCATTTTGTGGCAATGATGATTGTATGTGTGACTCATCATGCAAAAGAGTGTTATGCTTACGGTTGCAGTACTTGCATCGCGACAGTCGACAGTGCTTAGTGAAATGACCTAGGCGTAAACAATTCAAACAAACCTTTAATGCCTTCGCTTTTTGAAATTTATCATTTGTGTTTAAGTTTCGAAATGATTTGCAGTTAAATAAAATATGATCTTGAGAACACATTGGGCATTTTGTTTGTATTGTTTTTTGTTTATTTTCATGATTATTGTGTGTATCGGTGTTTTGACTTGAAATGATGTATGTATTTGATGAAGATGAGTTTGATGAACTATTGTTATGTTTATGCGTATTGCGATGACTATCAAGCGTTTCTAACAAATCAGCCCTCCCACTAATGAAGGAAGTAAATTGTTCAAGAGAAGGAGAAGTAGAAAGCGTATTACGATGCTCTTCCCAGTACCTACAAGTTGTTGAATCCAACTTTGAAGCCATGAAAAAAATGATCACTGTATCCCAATGTTCTACGGGCTCATTCAATGCCATCAAAGCGCGTAGGTTCCTTTTAATGACGTCACATAGGTGACGTAGGAGTGCACTAGATTCTTTCGGCAATGGTGTGACATTGAATAAGGCCTTGAGGTGATTGTTGACAAGCAGACGGCTATTGTCATACCGATCGCATAGCAAGCTCCACGCTACGTTGTAATTAGTGCTCTTGAAGTCTAAGTTTTTTATAATTTCCATAGCAGTTCCTTTCAAGGACGCACGTAGATAATGGAACTTGCTGATGTTATCGATTGACGCACTATTATGAATAAGCGAACTAAATGTGTCTCTAAATTCAAGCCAGCAATCATAACTACCATCAAAGTGAGGCAAATCAATCTTAGGCAAACGTACAAAATTCCGTGGGAACGGATCACCTGATAATGCATGTGCCTGTAAGCTCGTCACAGATTCTGGTGAGTGCTGGTCTCCGGAGACCAGCATGTTGCGCGCGCGCGCTGCCAATGTGTAGTAGCGGTCTTCGAACAGGTAACGTTCCTCGCAGGCACCTTCGGGGAGGTCACTGAGCACCTCGATGTCTGTCTGTAATGCGTCGAATTCAGCATATAAGGCATCGAATTTACTTGCGCGTCCCTGGAGCTCAATACGCTGCAAGCTAGTCAAACTATCAGTTAATGATGACAAGTGCTTTTCAAAATTTGTTAACTTTCCTTTCATAGACCTACGCTTTCTAAATAGATTTTCCAATTGTTCTTCAGACACTTTTGACACTTTAGGCTCCATCACTTTTGAAATTTTGAGTTCGATGGGCATTACCTATTAAATAAAATATGTATGAGTCTGATTGAAATTACAGTAGCAAATTGAATGCACACTCAATACGTTACGTAACTTAGATAGGTAGGAATCTAACCTACAGAGCGATGTTGCCGGCGGTCTGTCCGTCGTACAGAACTACGCACAAAAGAAATGCGGACTTAGCGATTTTATTATTATTTCTCAACGCACAGCTGATGTTTGAATAGACTAACCTTGAGTTCTTATAATGTGAATCTTAATAATCTTACCTATAGAAACAGATGGGGTATGGATGTATCTGAATGGACCCAACTGAGGCGAAAAGGTGAAGATGAGATCAGAATTAAAAGCAGAATTTAGCTAATTTGCAAGAAATAGCTACAAGGAAAATAGGAAACTGGAATAGGAGTATGGAACGAACTCACAAATACTGTCCTGTCTCCACAAAATGACTTTGGCGTCTCCCGTGTGATGCGACACGTTGTCTCCCAGCAATGGCGGCCAATACTTGTCTTGAATCTTGCACCCGGTGATTCACGGCGATGTAGGACCAATGTTAGCTCAGTGATCGGTCAAGGAAATAAAAATGCGTGGACTGTAGTTTTAACTGGTCGTGTTCACCAAGTACTTATTAAAGGTTATTAACAATTTAATAGAGATTCGCGACAATTATAGCGGTGCCCGATCGTAGGTGTGGTGTCGTCAGAGGGTAGACGTAAAGTGCGGATCGTGAGCGTATGACGTGAAGAGTCAAATCCGCCGCGACGTTCAGAAACCCAATAGTCTCCAACAAAAGAATAATTAAAGAAAAAAAGAACCGACTTCAACCAGTAAAATTTAACATATATGTGGTTTTCTCGTGGATGCCATTGTCGGAACTGAACCAAATTAATATGTGAATTTGGTTCAGTTCCGACAATGGCATACTTATATGTAAATTTTACTGGTTGAATTAAAATTTGACATGGTCATGGTATGGATCAAACGGGAAGCACCAGCTTTCAAATTAAAAAAAAAAACATCCAAATCGATTCACCCCGGCGCAAGTTTTGAAGTAACAAACATAAAAAAATACAGACGAATTGAGAACCTCCTCCTTTTTTGAAGTCGGTTATAAAAACAAACTATATTTCCATTTCCCCATCTAGAAAAAGCCGTCTGCCCGAACAGCTCAAAAGCTCAGCTCTATAACGTATAAAAGGTGTAATGACGTTATAAGTCGATAGTAAAAGTTTTAAAGTTAAAGTTTATTTTTTTTTTAGAGCATGCGGGGAGGCCTTTGCCCAGCAGTGGGAAACAAATCAGGTAACGTAAAAAAAAAATTAGAGCATGCAATTAAAAGCTTGTTTATTAAAAGGTTTTTTACTTTTAATTTATTACGTCCTAGGCCGACTTCGCCTTTAAGGTTGCATGGCGAAAATCATTACATAGTATAAAACAAAGTCGCCTCCCGCTGCCTGTCCCTATGCATGCTTAGATTTAAAATTACGTAACGGATTTTCATGCGGTTTTCTTCTGTAGATAGAGTGATTCTTGAGGAAAGTTTATATGTTAAGTTTATATGTAGGCTGCACTGAAAGTTTTGCGTAACTTCAAAAGAAACAAGTTACAAACAAATTTTTTTTTATTCCTTTCCGAAATATTCTTCCCTAACATTTTAAACACTTTTTCATGCGGCTGAACCATTTTACAAAACATGAGGACCACTCGTCTGATGCCATGTTTTTCACATGGTCATTAAAGGCCACTGCTACCTCTTAAGTTAAACCCCTCATCAAATCCTTAATTTTTTTAAAAAGGAAGAAATCGCAAGGTGCAACTTCTGGGCTACGTGTAGGATGGGTCACGATCTGTACTTTTTCGGAGGCCAAAAATTGTTTTGTTTTGTTCGCCGTGTGTGAAGAAGCGTTGTCGTGATGGAAGAGGATGCGGCTTCGGGGTCGTTTTTCTCTAACCTTTTCCAGCACCGTCGGCAAACAAATGGTGGTATACCATTCAGCATTAACGCTTCTTTAGTCTTCAAGTGGGATTGTGCAAGTGGGACCCGAGCGGGAGAAAAAAAACGCAATCATTTTTTTGCCCACATTCCTAGCCTGCCTCACTTTTGTAGGCCTATTCTCACTGTCAAACACCCATTCTCAAGACTGCTGTTTTTTTTTCGGGTTCAAAACAATGAATCCAGGTTTTGTCTCCTGTGACAATGTCATAAACAGCATTAGAATGTCCGTGGTCATAATGAAGCAACATTTTTTGGCACCAATCGTCAAGAACCCGCATCTGCTCTGGAGTCAGTTCATGAGGGATCCAGCGACAACAAAGTTTTCTAACTTTTAATTCTTGGTGTAAAACCTTGAATCTGACTCATACCGATCCCAAGAAGTCCACGAATCGTTTCATAGGTGATACGTCGATTTTCTTCTACTAACTGCCTTACAGTGCCAACGTTTTCCTCGGTAGTAGCTGTTGTAGGCTGGCCTTCACGAACTTCGTCATTCAGACAAACCCGTCCACGTCCAAATTCAGCGTACTATCGCTTTACAATGCTCAAATGAGGTGCTTCCTTCCCAAAAGCATTTTGAAGACGAACAGCACAATCTTGCGGAGAAAGAACACTTTTAAAATCGTAAAGAAATCATAACTCTGAAATCTTTTCGCGTTAGCTACATTGTCACTGTCAATGCAAACTTGAATGTGTCATAAAAAACAAATGACAGATGACTTGCCGCCAATTTTTTTTTCCTTTTTACAATCAAGGTTCAATGTTTAAAAAAAATATACGATTCGAAATTCAAACACTTACGAAAAGTCAGAAGTGCAAATTTTTCAGTGTGCCCCATGTAATACTTGCATATAATAGCTGAAGAACACTGGCAAAACAACGTTTGCAAATCAGTCAGGGTCAGCCACTAATCTACACTAATATTATAAAGTGGAAACCTTTGTTTGTTTATAATGAATAGGCTCAAAAACTACTGGACCGTTTCTAAACATACTTTCACGATTCTAAAGCTGCATAGGATATATTTTACCGCGAAATTCCCAGGGAAACGAAAAAAAAAAACGCGAGTAACACCGCGCGGTACAGCTAGTAGTTTATAAATAATTAAAAACTAATATTTAAAAAAATATTTTTTTTTTCGTCTAAACTTGATACCGTTTCGAGATTTCAGCCTGAAATATATACTTTTTGTGTTTGTGCTATACATAGAAACGTTTATAACGCCTCTGCCCGAGGAATCAGTCATCCATCAATTACCTTTAACGATTTATTGATGGATTGATCACTCTGTAATGGCTGAACTCAATAAGATATCAGGACATTTAAAAAGAGTTTTGTTTAAATGGTGATCCATCTTCTGGAGGCACTTTCTTATAAAATAGCAAGTCACAGTGAACGTAAAAGCCTCAACAATGGCGTCGATAGTTAGATCTTTATATTTGTAGCTAAATATTTCCTTTCTTTGTGCTGAGTTAATAGTAAAGAGTTTTCAATTTCGGATTTTAACCGACGAAAAATGTAGGACGATCTTAAAAGATAAGGTACTTAGCGTCTGTGGTCCAGTTGGTCGGATACTTGGCTTGTAACCGGGAGGTTCCGGGTTCGAGTCCGGCTACTGGACGTGTACCAATGGGACTCTTTTTCAGAGCCTATGTACGCAACGCAACGCTCGTACGGTGAAGGACAATATCGTGATGAAACCCGCACACCACAAGGTGTGTAAACCCTATAACGGCGATGGGCTCACCCCCTGTCACGTTGGGTTAAATACGCTTGGTGAACCGTGGGTACTTGCTTTATAGCAAGTGCCTCTGCCTACCCCTCTTTGGGATTAAAGGCGTGAAGTGTATATTTTTTTATTTAATCTTTAAGTATTACTTTTTACGGAGATGCCTGATTTTGATAATTCTTTCTATTGGAAAGGGTATGATGGGAAGCCCCAATTTGCAAGCCCAAGGCCAAAAGCCCGGCCCCGTTTTTTTTCGGTGGTTAAATTTTTTTTACAGTACTGTTTCAAAGTACTAATACCTATTATGTTTTTTGCTTCTTCGAATCTATGTCGGCGCCTTCTGCTGTCATTACTTTGTAATTTTTCCGATCAAATATCTATGTCACTGAACAAGGTTAATGTTCTGCGTTCTCCGAGACCTACTTCCTTATCAATAAAAAAATACACTTCACGCCTTTTTTAATCCCAAAGCGGGGTAGGCAGAGGCACTAGTTTGAAGGTCTTCAAGTCGCGGGTGAATAGGTACCTACTGAACAAGTGTGCTCCATCGTAGACCACATCGCTGATTAACATCAGGCAGGATGGTGGTCAAACGCTTGTTCATAGTGATTTTAAAAAAAAAAACTTGTCTAATAAGCAAATGCCCACGGCTCACCGAGCGTATTTAACCCAACGTGACACCGTACGAGCGTTGCGTTGCGTACATAGGCTCTGAAAAAAGTTCCATTCGTACACGTCCGTAGCTGGACTCGGACCCGCGACCTCCCGGTTACAAGTCAAGTATCCGACCAACTGGACCACAGACGCTCTTTAGGAACTGACTAATGAACACGCCTGCGAGCACACAAACATCAGTTACTCATGCGCGCGTGTGTGTGTGTGTGTGTGAGAGAGAGGTAGAGAGAGTGGCTCAGACCAAAAACAACTAGACTTACAATCTTAACCCTTAACCAGGCAGAGGGAATATAGATCCCACTTAATTTTGAACCTTATTCCGTTGAAATACAGTCTAATATCAATGGGTTTCAAACAAACCTTCTGTCTGTTAAAGGGTTAAACTGCCGTTTAGAATAAAATAAGACAACGATATGAATAACATACATGGTAGGGGACGACAAGCTTTTATTTCAGGGATAATC